>JBBYHM010392139.1:0-14379 GCA_038381775.1 Adansonia rubrostipa | reverse complement strand
TTTTGCCATTGTAAAACAAGAACAAGAATAATAGAACAAAAAATAACCTGTTCAAACCTCAGTTATGCTTGCCATCGCCCTCACAGTCTTGGCTTTAATTTTTGTACTGAAGCGGGATATTTCCAAACCACACGAATTGGAATACTTAGTTTAACATGATTTTCTATGTTTAAGAGGTAGAATATATGCTTGTATTTGGTCTTTTGCCGAAGAAAAAAAAAAACACATTTTTGGTGGCCATACTTCAAGATAAAAAATAATTGTAAATATTAAAATTTAAAATTCAGATCTTTTTTAGATTGATCTATTCATGAGTCGAATCGGACGATGGCTCAAAAAATTTTTATTTTTGTTTGGGTTGGATTGAAAGTCTATAATACCGATTAAAAAATATAAAAATAATAAAAAAACTATTCTTATATTAATTTATTTTTATGATTAAATTTAAATAAATAATAATTTAATCTAGGTGAACTTGGATTAAAATAATCTTTCAGATTCTATCCAAAATCAAATCGAATAAATAATTTAATCTGTAATTAAATTTAATTAACTATTATCTTTTAAAAATTAAAAATAAATTAATAATTACATAAAATAACTTAACGAAACCAAGTTCATGGATAAAGCTGCTTGAAACATAAACACAAAAATCCCCAGACAAAAACTCGTGCAAATCTTTTCTTTATCCCTTTTCACTTTTTCTTTTCTGCTTTCCTTTTATCCTGAAATGAAAGCAATGTCACATGTAACCCCCCTACTACCTTACAAAATGTCAAGCTTTTCTGGATATGTCATTCCTTATAAAGTTAGAAGCTAATATGGTCTAAGCCTACAAGAAAATCAACATGTTACAAAACCTAAATTTAATTTTACCCTTCAAAATTTGAACTCAAAATCTTTAAAAGTGTTGTATTATTGAAATGTCTTCCATAGAACAAGGTTAGATTTATTCACGAATTAGAATATATGTTCACGGGTCAAGTACTAGTCAAATTTGATATGAATTTGATCGGGTTTGAGAGAAAAGTTTTATAATTTGAGTTGATTCAATCGCGTTAAAATTATTTTATTAATAAAAATATTTTTATATAAATTTAATTATAAAATATATAAATTTTATTATAAGATAAGTTTTATTATTTTTTAATATATTTTAAAAAATAAAATGAACTCTTGTGTTAAGCCAAAATATATTTTTACTAGAGGTTTGACCTGTCCAATCTAATGCATAAGATGCCTCTAAAAACAATGTTACATACTCTTTCTAAAAGAAACTATTGATGTTAAAACCATAATGTTGATACAAGGGAAAATCATTAGACACGAGCACAAGTCATGTGAATCAATTAAATTGATCGAAATCTATCTTAATCAAATCATTTGACTTGATTTAGTCGATTTCAGTAAAATTCAATTTGATAAATTATTTTACATAAATTATTTGATTAATTTATAGTTTTTTTTTAAATGAATCAATCAAACAATTTGCCGGCTAATTAAAAATAAAAAATATATTTTTATTTATATTAATTATATATAACTAAATTTTCCTACTCAAACCAATAATCATATTATCCAATTTTATGAACCTAATTTTATAAGCCCGAAATAACACAACTAATTGAACCAAACTGATAAATTTCAATTTGTTTCTTTTAATTTTTTACATAAAATTCGATTAATTTAGGCGATCAATTAAATTCATCGAATTAATTTAATTTTTATTTTAAATTTTAAAATTAAATCAATGGAATGTCACCTCGTAAATTGTAGTAACACATTTCATATGCAAATTGAAGTGAAAAAAAAATGAAAAAATGGAAATATGCTGAAACCTTTGGGTCCCAAGTACTGATCTGTGTTGCATCATTCCCAACATTTACAATTTTTTTTTTTTTTTTTGTGATCACCAATTGGGGAGGGAATAAGAGTGTGATTTTCATGCAATTAAACTTCGAAGATCACGAGAATTGGAGTTAATTGGTTAGCAGTACCATTCACTACCATTACTTTCAGCATCGTTATTATCAGTGATACTTAATAATGTTAACTTGTTAATAAGTTAATTATAACTATGTTGATCGCGAAGACTTTTTTTTCCTTTATAATAAATGCCATCAAATTCGACTTAAGGGTAGACGTTTGTACACGCATATATATATATATATATATATATGTATATATTTATCAAATTTTTTGATTAAATTTATATCACGAGTAAATGATATCAATTTATTTAAAAATTTTAAAAATAACATAATAATAGAAATATAAAATTATGTGATATTTATATAGTTTTAAATAATAAATATTTAAAAAGAAGTCTAGTTAATTGGTGAATATAAATACAGACTAAGAATCATTTTATTATTATTATAGAATTTTTTTAAAATTTAATATATTATTTTTATTAAATTTATAAAAAAAAAATTTATTAAGTGTGCTTTCCTTTCTTTAAATATCACCCTTTGATTAAAATTGTTGATGCAAGGATCGTTGGACTGTGTCAACTATGAGGTATTATTCACACAGGAGCAGTGTTCAAACTATCCTAATAGTTTTATTCTTTGAGAAAAGACACCTTAATAAAGAAAGATAACCCTTGCTTTATAAGTCACGACCCATATCCTTGTCTAATTGATATGTGATTATTATCTTGCCTCAAAATTAGCCTTCCAAGCAAGGATGTGGACTGTGTAAGTCAAGCGAGCAAGTTCAATTTGTAGATTAACTGGTCAAAAACCGTGAGGACAGTTTAAGCATTGCTCTAAAGTGGATTATACCTCATGACAAGTATAATTCAACAATCCTTACATCAACAAATATTTTTGTTTAAGTTACAAAAATTATTCACTTTTACTGTAAAAGTACCTCGATAACTTTTTTAAAAAAATATTTTTAAAAGGACCACTCATACTGTGGGTACACTAAATTCTAGTATATAAAATACAAGCGAAAGGATGTACCAAAACAATACAAGAGAAAGGAAAGACATAATAATAAGTAGAAAAAAAGAAATTTGGGATGTGAAAATGAGGTGATGCTGCGAAGTGCTAACTCAAGCACCTCAATATTTTCTTGAAAATGGTCCATGTGTAATAAGCCATAAGGCTCCGTTTGGAAGAAGAAATTTAAAATCTTAGTACACTAAAATACATTAATTCAAAATATTAGTATTTATAATTACATTTTTTAGATAAATATTTTTTAGAAAAAAAATTGAATATTGAAATTTGATGAAATATATAAAAAACTTATAATAGAAAAAACAATAATATTAAAAATAAAATAAGAAAAATATTGAGAAAAATATGCTATCTCGATGTCGTTAGGCTTGTAAAAATGTATAGACACAAATAATATGAAAAATAAAAGGATAAAAAAATAAATTTTAAAATGAGTTTTTGTATTTAAAATTGAAAAAAATAATGAATGCTAATACTTTAGTCAAATACCAAGGAATTTCACAAATTTTGACATTGGAGGTGAAATTTGAAAAGGAATTTAACTCATTTAAATTATCTCTTTTAAATTTTAAAAGTTTTTATTTTTATTTTATCGAACAAAGAATGAAAGGATTAATGAATTAAACTATGGGGTATATCCTATATTTTTAATTACAATTCTAATTCTGTCAACCAATCTTCAAAGTTCATAAATGAAGCATGGAAAGATGGTGATGCACAAAACTGGAATTAAGTAAAAAGGGAAACATTTCAAAGCAAAAGTTTTATCTTTAAAAGCATTATTAACAAGATTCATAGAACCCCTGAAGGAATCGATGATTCTCAAATCTGGAACAACCTTTAATTCTATATTCCGCATGGGTATTAGGCTCGTTTACTTGCAGGCCTTAAAAGAGGGCTATATTTGCAGAATTTGGATCCAAAGTCAAAGGGTAGTAGATTGGTTAGGCCATCAGTAAGGGTCCACCTAGCCCTGCTTTTGATTGTCCAAAGCTGTGTTTCAAATGGAAACAACATTAAACAGTTTGTTTTTTATATAAATATAGTAAAAATTTGGGTTAAATATTTATTTGGTTTTTGTATTTTAGTTTAATTTTATAGTTTGGTATCTAAAAAAATTTATTAATTTGGTATTTAGACTTTCATTTTATTAACTATCATTATTAGTCGGATTCTAACATGACAATTAACGACCAATAAAAATTTAGGACTTAACAAAATACCATATTATCATGAAAACAAAAAATTATAAATTATAAATTATAAATTTAAAAAAATTTAATATTTTTTTTGAAAAATTTTTATGTTAAAGTGATATTTTTATCAAGTATCATCTTCTCATTATTTGTTAATTGTTACGTCATTATTTAACTAACGGCTTTAGTCTAGAGTGTTAATGTGCATGACGGAATGACAATTCAAATCCAAACTGAAAATTAGGTCAAGGTACAGGGGCTCAATAAATATTTAACCCCAAACCTAGTACTCCAAACTCGAGAGCTTCAATGTCGATGCTTTGAGATTGGTTTGAAAATTTATAGATGAAAATACCATTAAACTTTTTTATTTTTCTATACCTTTTATTATTACATACATTTTAACTTTTTACAGCAATACCAAAAGTTCCAAAATCTCGAACTACAATTTTTCCCAATACTTTTTGAGTACATTCTTTTTCAAATCAAACTTTTTACGACGATATTAAATTAGACCTAAGTCCATTATATTCTGTAACTGACCTCGTCAATGGAATATGCATCTGTTATTTGGCATCCTGATGCTCTTTTTCTGTTGGCCATGAGAAAAGAAATACAATACACCGGTATAAGAACGAATCCAAGCATGCCCTTCGAATTCGATGCAACAAAGACAATATGGATGGTAACCATTACTAAACTCTGTATATCTCTCTGAGAAAGCATCATTAGCTTTCACAATCTTTTCCTCACCCAGCATTAACTTGGCCTTCATGGTTCCTAATTATGGCCCTTTCCAGATTTTGCTTCATAGGCGCCATCGCAATCTACTTTCAGTCATCCCTTTTCTGGTTTAGACTAAGACTCAGAAACTTATAGCCTCTTCATCTCTTTTCCTATTTGCAGCAGCCTTTTTATCTTGAACAAAAGGAATCCCGATGACAGCATGCTTGATCATCATTTTACTTCGACTCTTTATTTTTTTTTCTAAGTATTCATATCTGACACTTGTATCCAATACATATCCAGATATAAAAATAAAAATATGATCCTTCTAAAACCTCTAAATTAATGAAAAAATTAAACATATTTATGTTGGACACTTGTACCAAATCCCTTTAACTTAGCATGATTCTGTTGATGGTTGCATGAACATCCGAATTCTTATGCCACATCACACTTATTTTTCCAAGTATAGACAATTTGGATTTTTTTTCCTGTAAATTTAGCTGCTGTTGAGAGAAAACATCAACTAACCAATCGTCAAACCTGACATCGGATACTTGCTGGACTTTGAAAACATTACAACTTGCCAACCAAAATAGCCCTAACCCATTTCACGTTTAAATAACAAGTGCTCAACAGTTTCTTCCTTCGATTTACACATGGGACACAAAGACTGGCTGATTATTCATCGTTTCTAAAGATTGCTTTTAGTTGTCATTCAGTTTGTTGCTAGCCTTGAAAGAAAGCTTTTAATTTTTTAGGTACCTTCAGAGATCATATAACCTTCGAAAATTGTTTTTGTATGGTAAGAAATGAAGAGGGACCAGTTCATAATAGTCTAATACCCCACATACTCCATTTTATCTTATCTATTTTATTTTATCTTTGTTAATCTAATATGTCACAACATAATGTTAAGGTTATTATCTTATGATTTTGATTTTTTTTATCATTATCTATTAATCGTATTTGATTATAAAAATATTATTTATATCCGTAACAATAATAAATATCATATGATTAGAAGTATCATAATGTAAATCTTTGACTCTTAACTCAACGATACGTATGATTAAGTGTCCGAAATAGTTTTTAGTTATTACATGTACAAAAATATATATAGATATATTGCATTTTCTAGACATTTGGATTTTGTCCGTCCACCTTATTCTTACTTTCTTAGAAATTATAAGAAATATCATCATTATCATTATTAATTATTAATTAATACTTGGACCTTTTGTAAAAGTTAATTAAATGGACTGACGTCTTAACAATTTAAGTTAGTGAATCGTTTTCCATGCCCCATGAGGGGGGGGTGATAGTGGGGGATGAGCGAGCAAAAGGAATTTAAAGTTGGAGATGCGATAATATATTCTAAGCGATTTCAGTTGTAACTTCTTTTGGGTTTAATTAGGTCATTGAAAAATGGTTCACAAGAATGCGATGAGGTTAATTTTGGGTTTATGATGTTAATTGAATTCTGCTGAGATTACAGACCTTGGTGGCTTAATAAGCAGGGTCATTAGCCATGTTTTCGGGATGACTGGGTTATTGATTTATGGTTCAAGGAATATGTTCTAACTAATTTTGGGTTAATAATGTGTTATTTGTTTCCATTGGGATTCCACACTTAGGTTGTTATTATTATTTTTCACAAGTAGTTTATTTTATTTTTTTCTTATGTTTAAAGTATTATAAATTTGTATAAAATTTTAAAAGTAAATAATTCTTTTTATATATTTTTTGACATATTCATATATTCATGTTGAGTTCATATTATTTTTCATATTGTATTTTCATTATTTTTCTATATTATTTTTGTATCATATAGTAATTCATCTTATAATTTGCATAGTTTATCATTGTGATTATGTTATTTTTGTGTGCTCAAGTTATAAATTATTTAAAATTTTACATGTTAATAATTTATTTTATATAGATTTTGATACATCTATGTATTTATCACATATTCATTTTATTTTTCCTATCATGTTTTAATTTTTTTCTCATATTGTGCTTATGCCAATCTCATTTATTCTATATTTTATATAATTTATTATAATAATTGAAATTTAAAAATAAATTCATTTTATTCAATAATTGAATTATTATATTTATCACACATTAATATAAATATTATATTCAAAACTTTAATCTGATTTTTTGAAACGTAAGGATAGACATATTCTAGTTTGTTACGTAAGCCTCTTTCCTTTCTAACTTAATGAATAGAGTTAGATTTTAATTAATTTAAAATTTTAAACTCTCCTTTTTAAAATATCCTAAAATGGAAGAAAAATGAAAAGAAATCAAATGCTATATATGCTAAAATCATTTATTATTATTGATTTTGTTCTTATTTAGGCCTTATAAATTATAATAATATAAGGTAAAAGTTCACTAAAAATCTTTATACTATAGTGAATAAATTATTTTATTTCATGTATAATTAAATTAAGTATTTTTATTTTTATACTTTTGAAATTATAATAAATAAAAAAAATAATTAATGGTGTTAAAAAACTCATTGAATATTGATAAAATATTAATATATATATGATATAAAATTTTATATTTTATACAAAAATAACTCAAACCAGTATTTTATCAATATTTAAACTATTTTTTAATACCATTAACTATTTTTTTATTTACTGTAATTTTAAAAATATAAAATTAAAATATTAAATTTAATAATATAAAATTAAAATACTTTATTCAGTATAATATAAAAACTTGCGGTAGAATTTTACTAAAAACATAAGGGTAAGAAGAATAAATATTATAATACTCGTGCCAATAATGAAATTACCAAAAAATTGGGGTACCAAATATCAATGGGACCCCTTTTTAACTTCTGCTTAAAAAATTAAAATTTCCTCGAAGTCCGCTACCTCGTTCGCTTCAATGAAAACGCGACAAAAAACCTCATAACCTTCGAATCCTTAAACCCAAAAGACGACGAAATCTGTTAACTCGTTATCTTCAGCGACGACCACTCCCTCGCTGCCTCACTCTCCTCCCTCCACGTGTCCCGCGAAACTTCCGTTTCCAGCCGATAACCCTTTCATCACCAATCAACCCACTTTCCCACTATCCAATCTTTTATCCTCCGCCACCTCGTGAAAAGCAAATCCCAATCTCTATTTTCTTATTTATTAGTGTTTTTGTCAGTGTTGTTGCTTTGTTGGGTCACTTCTATTTTTCTTTATTTTTGCTCTTGTTTTTTGGGAGGTAGAGGGGTTTGGAGAGATGGATCATGCAGCGGATGCTCATAGGACTGATTTGATGACAATAACACGTTTCGTGTTGAACGAGCAATCCAAGTATCCTGAGTCTCGTGGAGATTTCACCATCTTGCTTAATCACATCGTTCTCGGTTGCAAGTTTGTTTGCTCTGCTGTTAACAAGGTCTTTCTTTCATATATTTAATGGGGTTTTCTTTGAATCTGTTCTCCTTCCATTTTTTCCCCCAAATGAGTTCTGGGTCAGGTTCTATTGAAACCAAGTAAAAGTTGGGCCCTTTAGGATATCTGGTCTCCAATTTCAATCTCAACTATGAATATGTTATTATTATTTAAGATTGGTCTTATTGTTATAAGTTATTGTAACCTATTTGCTGTTTTGTTGGTACAGGCAGGTCTTGCCAAACTCATTGGACTTGCTGGGGAGACTAATGTTCAGGCAAGTAGTTGCGAAATGAATGTTTTGATTATATTCTTGGTAATAATATTTCATACTAAGTAACTGTTGTTGTTTTTTTTTTTTTTTAACGTCGAATAAAGGGTGAGGAGCAAAAGAAACTGGATGTGCTTTCAAATGAAGTCTTTATCAAGGCTTTAGTTAGCAGTGGCAGAACTGTGAGTAATTGGATGAATTTTTTAAAGTAAACATTGGATATGTTATGGTTTTTCTTTTTAACTTATTTCGATGTTATATCAGTGCATCCTTGTCTCGGAAGAAGATGAAGAGGCAACCTTTGTGGAGCCTTCAAAGCGTGGAAGGTGCTTTCAGTTGTTTTCTGCTCTGTTTCTAACGAATATTGCTTCAATTATATTTGAAAGTACTAAAAATGTCGATATTAGATTCTTCTTCGCATACGTTTAATATGAACTTGTCTTAAATAATGCAGGTACTGTGTAGTTTTTGATCCACTGGATGGCTCCTCCAACATTGATTGTGGAGTTTCCATCGGAACGGTATGACTCCTCATCCCGAAATCCATTCCACATTTTGTTTCATTAGTTCCTGAACCAATTATTTTGCCCCCTAATTATTGTTCTAAAATAACTCGATATTGCAGTGTCAACTGAATGTGTTCTCTTTCATCTAGATTTTTGGGATTTACATGGTGAAAGATGACCATGAACCAACTCTAGATGATGTGCTGCAACCCGGGAATCAAATGGTGGCGGCCGGCTATTGCATGTATGGAAGTTCTTGCACGGTACAATGGTTACTTGTTTTTATAAGCTTAGCTTTTCCCATTTGAAATTTCTCTTTATTTTCCTATGTATGGAGGGACATTTTTTCACATCATACTCAAATGAAATGGTTTTGCAGCTTGTGTTGAGCACTGGGAGTGGGGTTAATGGATTCACTCTTGATCCATCTCTTGGAGAGTTCATACTAACTCACCCGGACATCAAGGTATATTTCTTTTGTGAGTATCGTATTAATCTTGTGATTATCTGTTTTAATCCATTTTCTAGTGCAGCTTCTTACACCCAGTGTTGAGTATGAAATATCTTGCTTTTGCAGTCTGTTTAGTTTAATAAGCTTCAAAATCAATGTTCTTAGTCAAATTATTGCACTAAATGTTTTCTTGTGGTCTACAAAGTTGTAATTGGAAGAAATTCTCTAAATCCTAATTGTTGGGTGCAAGTTTTATGCCGTTCCAGATGAAGTTAAAATCTTGATAGGATTCTGAACCATTCATGGCCATCACAACTATTATGATTAAACTATTGAAGCAAACATTGATTAAATGGCTCTTCAGCTTCTATTTCTAGTTGTTTTTACGTTATAAGGTCCATACTTTGGTCTCTGTAGAACAATTCTGATTTGTTTGAGATAATTTAGAAGCATTGGTTTATCATATATGTCTTATTCACAGATTCCAAAGAAAGGGAAGATCTATTCAGTTAATGAAGGAAATGCTAAGAACTGGGATGCTCCAACGGCCAAGTATTTTTCAGTTTGGTTTGCAAGTTTCTTATTTTCTATTTGTTTTTCAATGCAGTTGCCTCACAGTCTCTCTTTTCGAACTTCAGGTATGTGGAAAAATGCAAGTTCCCTAAGGATGGTTCATCTCCAAGGTCACTGAGATATATTGGAAGGTTTCATTGATTCTATTGTTACTGGACTTACCTTGCCGGCTTTATCTCCATTTATTGTGTCGGAATATTGACTCTGGTATAGAACGAAGTCTATCATTGATTAATCATGATGGATGAATGTTGCTTACATAATCTGAATGCAACACAAAGTAATCACGGTAACATATTCAAATTCTAGCCCAATTGAAATAACTATGAATTACATATTTAGTCTTTGATTGGTGAAGACCTAAGCAGATTTATCATTTTAGCAGAAATTGAAGGATCTGATCATATATATATATATATATATATATATATATGTTTGAAACTGGCATATCTGTTCTGTTTGTGGCCATTGAATACTTTGAATTTGGAAGAGTTCTAACTTCTTGAACAATTAAATACAACTACTCTTTTTCTGTGAGCAGCATCTGCTTTTTGTATGAGCTTACTAGGATGATGCATTGTTCTTCGACAATCCTTCATATTCATAAATGATCAATGATGATTATTTAATTTTCTCGCATCTAGATATTTTTGTTTGGTGTGTAACTGGGATTTTTCTTTTAATATGGACTTGGTTTTACGATATTGACATTGTGATGAATAGCATGGTAGCCGATGTCCATCGCACATTACTCTATGGGGGAACCTTTTTGTACCCTGCTGATAAGAAGAGCCCCAATGGGAAGCTGCGGTATGTTAAATGCAGTTAGCAAGTGCTATAACTTTATTTTTTTAACTCCTATTCGAAGTATTTTTGCTTGCAGGCATGTTAAATGTGTTTTGCCAACACAAATTTTCGTTTTCCATGAGACTTAATTTCTTACTAAGTTTGAGTAGTTTGTGTGAACTAGTGTTCTCTATGAGGTCTTTCCGATGTCGTTCTTGATGGAACAAGCTGGAGGTCAGGCATTCACCGGCAAGCAACGGGTATTTACATTAAACTTTTCCACTATCGATCTGACCTAACATCGAACTAAATTATTGTATTATCTATGGTAAAGAAATGCTTTCGGTTTTTACTGCTAGTTTCATAGCTGTAATGCTTTTCGTTGACAAATTCACTGCAATATAATTGAAAACGGCTTTGTTCTGGGAAAAAAAAAAAAAAAGGATACCGCTGGAGTATGAGTTGTTCTTAAAGTTTTCGTAGACAACTATAAATTGAAGCCAGTAAAATTGCTTATACCTTGCTCATAATGATCTGAGTTAACTGGATTATTTTTGCAGGCACTTGACTTGGTTCCGACAAAGATACATGAGCGATCTCCAATATTTCTTGGTAGCTATGATGATATTGAAGAAATTAAAGCACTC
This sequence comes from Adansonia rubrostipa, assembly GCA_038381775.1. Lineage (NCBI taxonomy): Eukaryota > Viridiplantae > Streptophyta > Magnoliopsida > Malvales > Malvaceae > Adansonia > Adansonia rubrostipa. The sequence goes on along the minus strand of JBBYHM010392139.1, from coordinate 2,844 downwards.
TATGCTGCTGAAGGGTCAAAGGAATAGATGTACAATTCTCATTCCTCTCACTCTACTTACGTATCTTTTAATCATCAATTTCATAAGACATATCCATTTCAAGGCTTGTTTTGTAATCGGATACTACACTTTATATATATATATATATATATTGAACAATAGTTAAGTCTAATGATATTTCATTATTGAACAAGCATTTGCCTCCCCAGGAGATATGTTGAATGAGTGAGAATAAGAAAAAAAAAAAAAAGAAAAAAAGAAATAGAGGTTATTGTGAATGGTTTCAGCCCGAGTTATTAAAAACTTCCGAAGGAAATGGATTAACAAATGGTGATTTGTGCACTGCTGATGTTGTTGCTAGTCAAATTGGCAAAGTGCATATGTTGCGCTGGGTTGCTTTTTAAATCTGTTGAAGCAAAATAGTTGACTATAAGCAAGTCAAGAGCTGTAGGTTCTCCAAGTTAGACTTGGTATTACGTTTCCTTTTTGTCGTATTTGTGCTATTTTCATACCATAACCGTGCTTAAGATATTATATATTTATATAATTCATACTAAATAAGTTTTGACATGCTATTTTTTTGTACGCTATTGTGTTTTAGATATTTTCCTATGTTCGCTAGTCGAAAAGGAGATGTAAACGTTTCTGGAATTAGTGACAAGAATTAGATGAAATATATATATATATATGTACATATATAATACTATGAAAGATACAATTTTGTTTTTGAAATTAATGAAGCACTCTCCTGTGAAGACATTACTTGCGGGAAAAACTGAAAAAATAAATTCAGAATAAGAAATGTGTTTAAGCTTAGTCTTGATTTATTTGTATTAAATAGAAAATTATAAAGATGGCCATTGAAATGTAATGCATAATAAACAATGCAAAAAAAATTTACTCAATAGTCTAAAATAATGGTCATTCTCAAGCTATAAGTTCTTGCATTGGCACTCTCAACATCTTATTTCAATAACCAAATAAATTAAACAATTGAATACTGGGAAAAAAAAAAAAAAGAGTGGATCAAGAACCCATTTATTCAGTTTATTTCAAGTGAAGGTGAGCAAATGAGACAGCAGAGAAAAAAAAAAAAAAAAGGCCTTGGAGTGGTCTACCTTGAAATGGAAAAGTTTTATTTTTTTGGCACAAGGAAGTCGTAGTTTTATCTTGCCTAGGTTTGGATCAAGATGGTCTGAAGTTTTTTTTATTATTCAAAATAATATTAAAAAAATAATTTTTTTATATTAATATTTAATTAAAATTTATAATTAAATTTAAATAAAAATATTTTTTATTAATTATATAGCAATTTGAGTTGGTTCGACTTGATCGAAGTACAAAAATTCTTGCCTAGGTCTGACCAATAGTCGAGCAAGTCTAGCCAAAGTATGGTGATAACATAAATGATTATAATTATTCAAATTTGAACAATAAATCCGTTGGATAATACCTTTGAAAAATTACTGTATGAATTACTTAAATTAAGTATAAGATTGCTTTTTCCAAGACTTCCAATTCACCCATTTTAATTGTAATGTTAGTGCAAATGACATTGGTATGATGTGTGATGATGTGTAATTCAATTCAAACATGCAAAATTTTCGTCTTGGCTTTTAAGCTTTGCTCGGTAGGATGGAAATAAATTTAAAAGGATAAAAAATTACTGGAGAAGAAAAATAAAAAAATGGAAAAAAAAATTTTTCTTTTCATTAGTGTGCTTTGTGAGAAAAAAAAGTAAAAAGAAAAAATAATTTTATTTTCTCTCATTACTTGGTATAATTAAAAAATAAGAAAAAAGAAAATAAAAAATATATTGCTTTATCATTATACCTATTAACGGTTAAAATGAAAAATAAAATTTAAAAAAATGATAGGTAATTATAAATATAATTACTTGTCATACATCATTTTTTTTTTTAAATTTGAAGTGATTTGTTTATGTTAATAGATGTAAAAAATAATAATGTTTTCAGTTTTCTTTACTCTTGCTTTTCTTTCCGATGAAATGTATTCAAGATTTATTTTTTTTTATTTTTTCACCCTCAACTTTCTATCTTTCTATTTACCCAACTAAAAACACCTGTACACCTGCTAAAAAAAAGTAAATTCTTTTCAATTATAAACAAGGATCTAGAGGCTAAAATAATACTAAAAGGTCAAAGTTTCATCGAAGTCTAATCCTGCTTAGTCTTCCGATGAAATTGAATAAGGCGGATCAATGTATCAAAAGAAGTTTGGACTTTTGACCATGATTCCAAGCTTAGAGGTTTCAGTCAAATAATTATGCTCAATCTACAAGCCTTCCATTAAAGGAATCTCAAATCTTCCCCCCCCCTTCCCCCCCAAAAAAAAAGAGAGAAAGAAAAGAAAACCGAGGAATATGTTTAGGTAGAGGGTGATTTTCATACTATTATTATAGTATAAATTTGTATTAAAGGATGGCGTTTCAGCAACCTCCAAGCTTTGTTTCATAGCAATTCCACAGTTTACTTCCCTCTTTTTAGTTTTTAGTCGAAGAAATATTTGATTTCCGTTGTTAGTCGGTGACTTGGTCGTAGGGCCAAAAAAAATAAAAAATAAAAAGATTGAAAATCGATTTAAATAGTAATTTTCGGTTCGATTCGAAGGTTCATTAGTTCAAAGACTACAATTATATGAGATGAGTTTAGTTCTATTTTTTATTTTTAAATTAATTTTTAATTTTTATAACATAAAAATAAATATTTTGTTTCTATATTAGTGAAAAAAATTCTAAAATACTTTATAAAATTATTTTTAAAATTTACAAAATTGATGAATCCAAACTCTAAAATGTAGCTCTGGTTCATTAGATTTTATATA
>JBBYHM010392128.1:0-10581 GCA_038381775.1 Adansonia rubrostipa | reverse complement strand
AGTTGAAAGGCCTAACCTTCGCTTTATCTTGTTGGCTTGTCCTTTTGTGTGTTGCTGTAGTTATACTTCCATTAATGCTAAAATTTTTCTTTTGTTTTTTTTTTTTAACCAGTGAGCTTTCACGGTTTAAGCTAATGAATTTGAAAGTTAATTCAAATCGATCGGAGTTTACTTAAAAAGTTAAATATTTAAATTTAAAAAAATAATTAAATTAAAAAAATTGAATCTAAAAAAATTTAAATTCGAAAAAGTTTTTGAATCCATTAAGATCAGATTTGATATATCTAATCCATAATTTATATAAACTTGAATTATAATTATATAATTTTATTTAAAATAAATAAATGACCAAATTTTCTTAAACAAAAAATATTTAATTTATGAAAAAGGTATTTATAATTATTATAAAACTAGAAATATAACCTGCTATGCGAGATCGATTTTTTATTTAATAAAATATTTACTCACATAAGTACAAACATAGATAATGGTCATATATATATATATATATATATTTAATTTTATATTTAAATATATAATCCTAATATATTTAAAGTAATCCCCAATTAGATTTCCAACTGGGGTAATTTTGTAATTAATACGAAATTGACGGTTGGTTAGGTTTCAGCCCTCATTTCAAAATTTTTTTTAATTGCTTTTTATTTTCTGTTTTTATTTAGTGTATTAGGGTTGTATTTATGTTTTGCTACTATATATTTATATAAAATTTAAAACATTAATAATTTATTTTATATAAAATTTGATATTTTCGTATATTCAGAAAGTGTTTTTCTTTTATTGTATTATTTTTAACTATTTTTCATATTGTTGCTATGTTGTATAATCATGTTGTCTAATTATAACTATTCAAATAATTTTCAATTTTGTGTTATATGTTTGTTATGTTAATATTCCTGAGATGTTAATAATTCATATATTTTTGTTTGGGCTAAAATTTGATATCATCTTAATTTTTTTTTCCATATAATGAATCAAATCCATGTATTTGTATTCTTTTATATCAATATTTCACTTTAAAAATTATTTTGAAGTAGATAATAAAACTGAAGCAGCGCAAGGACTCGAACACCAGTAATGAATTAATTTTACCCCTTAAAATTTTGAAGCAAAATGTGAAGTTGAAGCTAGTGTTAGAAGATATACATTAAATGTAATTAACTAAATGTGTAATAATAGAATTAAAAAAAATTATAGTTTTAATAACTCTTATAAAATATTAATTAAATTCAACTTTTTAGGTTTTATAATGTAATGCTGCATGGAATTGGTCCATTAAGCCATCCCAAAATCACGTGGTTTGAAAGAATTAATCTTAGTAATATTAATAAAGAACTATGATTTTCCATATTTATGAATAAAGATAGGGCTCATTAGATAGGTATTGAGGGCGTTAGAATACAACTCACAACAACTTTCGTTAAATTTGTAGTTAGAACCTTTTATCAAATATTTGTTCCAATTATCAATAATAACAAATTCTCAGAATCAGTTCCTAAAATAAGATACCAACATAAAAGAAATTTAAAGTCTTCTAGTATCAAGATTTACATGCACATTAACAAAAAATGGAAAAGAAAAGAAATCTTTCTTTAATTGTAGTAAGTAGATTATTTTATTTTTTTCACTGTTTCAACTTTCAAAAGAAAAAAGGATCTATCAAAGATGCTGATCTAACATGAAATTGAAGCAAGCAATGATTGGCAGCAGCAATGCACACCTGAAATTTTTGCTGAACAAAGAAATTACATTGAAACTGATCAATAAAAAAATGATTGCAAAGCTTTGAAATCCAAATGCTTATGGTTGACAAAAATATAACTTAAGCAGCCATCGATGTAAAATCTTTGAATTCATTGTACTCTTTTAATTTTACTCTCTTTTTTTTTTGTTCCTTTAAAATTAAAAGAATGAAAGGAAAGTGAAAAGAAGAAGAATGAGAATTCCAAAAGGATTCAATTTTCGAACTTCAACAAAAAAAAAAAAAAAAGAAAAAGAAAAGAATGTCAAAGAAGTACAACTACAACAATGCGAAGCAAAAGATAGTGAAATTTCTGCAGGGATATGAAAACACAGAAGGACAAAAGAAAGCAGATAATAATCTTTTCGCAATAAATAATAATCAAGTTATACCCTTTAATGAAGTTAGATTCTTTTTTTTCTTTTCTCTTTTGAAAAAAGAAGAAAGAAAAAATTGAAAGAGGAATTTACCGGTACATATTGGGTAGTGCCTTGTGCTTCTTCTTGACATTATAATTGAGCAAAACTAATCGATGGCTTGAAGAAAAATCCTTTAATTAGTGAAGAATTTTGAGGAGATTTTCAATTTTTGGTGATGTGAACGGAAAAAAAAAGGAAGAGAGTGATGTACAAATTCATCGAGTTTTGAGGTTTTGAATGGCAGAAACGAAGAAAGTGAGATGAAGAAAGGCGGGGGCGGAGGGTAGCCATAGGTTGGGGGGTCATGCTTCCAAAATTTTTGAAATTCCTTTAATATATATTTTATATGTATTTATATATAAAATATAATTCAATTAATCATCCCATTATCTCTCCAAAAATCTTCGAAATCTCTTTTATATAAATGTTTATACACATTTATCTATCAAATATAATTAAATATTTGTACCAACCATATTTGGCCAAAAAGAAAAAACTTAGCTAATTCTGCCCCTGTAGAAAGGGTTTGGGTGAGAGTCAAGAGAGTGAAATTAGTATTTTGATAAGAATCATTATTAAGATGGCAATGATTAATGAGTATAATATTTATTAAGGAATAAAAAAGATAATTGAATATTTCGAAATAAAACTTAAGTGCCCTTTATATAAATGAGAATTATTGAAGAAATAGTTTGGAAAGGAGAAACAATAGCTAAAGAGAATGGAGGAAGTAGTTAAATATAAAAATTAAATACCCTAAAATAAATGAGAATTAATGGTAAATAACTGAGGAAGGAAACAAGTAGAAAGAATAGCTGAGTAAAGAATTGAGAAAGGAAAAAGAGAAATAGAAAGGAGGAAAAATATCCCTTTTTATCCCTATTTAATCTCATAAGGAGCCGAAAATATATAATAATAAAAATATAGACAAATTATATTTAATAATATATTATCAATCAAAGTAATTAATAGTGAATCAATGAAATAAAATTTATCTGCAATATATTAAATATGAATTAAATAGTTTTTAGCACTATCATTATTACATTTATAACAATTAATCATAAAAAATAGTATTACTAATTTAAAATTTGATTTATTATAAAATAATCATGTATGTCATGGAATATTCTAATTACTATTATAGGATCGTAATGTCCATAATATATTATAGAATACTAAACTCAGTATAACTAAGAATTTTCTACTATCTTATTGCGATTATTGGATTGTAATTTTTGTGATTTGATTTTGTATAATCAATACAGACTTCGCTTGATGCCTATTTAAAAGCCATAGCATTCTCATTTTAAATACACTGAATTGAATAAGAAAAGTACCATTTTCTCTATAACTATGCTATTCTCTCTCTTTCTCTCTTATAGTTGTGATTATTGTTGTTGTGCTTGCAAACAACCAGGCTCACCAATTGCAACCAATTTCACAATGCATTATCAGTATAACTGCTCCAAAGGTAAAGAAATTGGTAAATCTATTGTGTTTTATTTGTTTATTCGATTGATTTATATCTTCATGAAGATACTAACAATTTACTTTGATGCATAACATATACTGCTTCAAGAAAAATGATAAAAACAATGATAATTTGATGTTTATCCAACTGTTAGGAAGCATTAGGCCATCAAAAGAATTGTATATTTCTAGCCTGAAGCTAGTTTAAAGAAATATATTTTGATGGAAAGGCACCATTAGAGCTTGAAACAACCAAAAAGGTTTGAAAAGCTTAAATCTTGGTTTCATCGAATCTTAAAGAATATGATCTCCATATGACCAATTTCAACTAAAAAGTGCCAAGTCACATAAATCCCAAAACTTGAAACGTTTGAACTGCTGTTCTTAATCGCTTAGTCAGACAAGGTCACCCCTAAAGTGGTGGCGAGGTGCTTCTAACCATAATCCCAAATGACTTCAAAAACCAGTAGAAGTGATTTATTTGCAATAAAACCTCTAGGGTTTCAAGACTAAGACTAGTTTTCAATTTGTTAGACAAGTTGAAGGAATGTCTTGAAATTCAAAAGAATCACCCTTGACACTAGAAGTTGTCAAATTTACTTGTGAATGTTCAATTTTGATTTATTACATGTACATATAATTAACACATGTGTTATTGACTTGACAACTGACGCTCTCTAGTTTGTGGGTTTTTTTTATGTGCAGACATGGCTAACATTGAGAAGCCAAAATTCCACATCCTTGATGTGATTGGATCCAACTATCTTGGTGCTTGGACATGGAGATTAACCTAGAGGGACTAGGATTGTTAAGTGCAATCATCGTAAATAGTCAACCCAATCGCAAAGATAAGGCAAATGCTTTGATTTTTCTGAGGCAACATACATATGAAAGCTAAAGACTTAGTATATGTCAGTAGAGGCCTTATAGTTCTATGGGCTAGATTTAAGGAGCAGTATGATCATACAAAAACGTGATCCTTCTTAAGGCCCAACATGATTAGATGTACCTGAGGTTGTAGGACTTTAAGTCTGTGAATGATTACAACTTGGCCTTGTATGACATGGTCTCTTGCCTTGAGTTGTATGGGACTAAATTTTTTAAGGAAAAGCTTTTGGAGAAGACTTTTTTCACTTTTCGTGCCTAGAACCCGATACACCAGCAGTACGTCTATATAAGAGTATTTGAAGCTGATTGAATGCCTCTTCATTATTGAGTAAAATAATAAATAGTTGCTCAAAAATCATAAAATGAGACCTGTTGGGTTTAAAACTTTGCCTAAAGCAAATGTTAGCTTTGCAAAAGGAAATGACTAAATTAGGGAGTGAGATCGTAGACTTCGACAGCCCTCCTATAGATGTGGCAGTAGGGATAACCATAATAGGAATTTAGGCCCTAATCATGGAAATGGAAAAAAGCCCCATGGAAAGCATGAGGATACCAATCACCACTATAGTGGAAAAAGGCACTGGTCTGTACTTATCATGTGCCTAAACATGTCATGGACCAATACTATTCTAACAAAGGCAAGCACACTGAAAGCCACACCATTGACGCATTCATTTTTGAAGATCTAGTAGCTAACACTACTTTTCAAGTCTCAAACTTTATTAATGATTAAGGGGAAAAATAGTAGAAAGTGGTTTAACCCTCGATAGTACCGAAAAGTAAGGTATGAGACCCACTTGGTGGATGGATGAGTAGGTTTAGAGGGTTGTCTACTTTATGTGAATCTAGCTAAGACTAGATTATTATGGGCATTTTTTTATATTTTGAATAAATGTACCTTGGATGATTAAAAAATTCCCAAGGATAATTCCTATTGAATAAAACGAGAAGTTAGATCTTATATTAATTACATTATTTTTTTCATTGAAAATGTCAGTAGAGCAAATGGAAAAAAATTAAAAAGTATGAATTTTGTCTTTTATACAGTAGAACAATGCATACTATCCTCTACGATAAGGGCTTTTTCTTGAATGTAACAATAAGGCAAATGTCCATATTATACCAGGTTCTATTGACCTTATTGATTGCTCAAGTAGTGTCACACTTGTACCACCAAATGGTAACATGACACAAATCAAGAATGCATTGCTAAGTGTAATAAAAAAAGAACTTACTTAGCTTTAGAGATATCCTTGGGAATGAATATCACGTTAAGACACTAGTTGAAGATAAGAGAATTAGTCTTTACATCACTTCACACAAGATGGGCCAAAAAATCATCCATGAGAAGCTAAAGGCTTCAAGTACAAACATTTATTGGGTTCAAATCGGATCTTATGAATCCTATGCCATTATATCTTGGAGATTAGTGAATCTTGATGAGTTTGGACTGTGGCATGATCTTTTAGGTCACTCAAGAGCTACAATGATGTGTAGAATCATCCTTAACATTAACGGACACCCACTTAAGGACAAAAAGGTGTTGTTTGAGGATTACACTTGTGACATATGCTTATAAGATAAGCTCATAACTTAACCTTTATTTATGAAGGTAGATATGGATCACTAACTTTTCTTCAGAGGATCTAAGGTGATATTTATGGGCTCACACATCTTGCAAGTGGACTATTTTAATATTTTATGTTCTAGTGGATGCATCCTACAAATGGTTTGATGTTTGCCTATTATTCACACGTAACATTGCCTTTGCAAATTTACTTTCTTAGATAACAAAGCTCTGGGCACACTTTCTCAATTATCTAATTAAGAGCATTGGGATAGACAATACAGGTGAATTCACTTCTTAGAGCTTTAATGTGTATTGTACATCAATGGACACGAACTAGATTAGTGAAATCCCTGATAAAATAAATCTAAATCATTGCTCTTACTCTTCTGTTAAGGACAAAACTTAACATTTCACTTTGGTGCCATGATGTTATGCATGCAGCGACATTTATTAGATTCTGCCCCACTGCTAGACTAAGAGAGTTCCCTATGTAGTTGGTTCTTGATTATGAACTAGATATTTTACATCTTCATACTTTTTGATGGTTAATCTAGGTGCTCGTTGCACCACTAAAGAGGAATGCATCCCTAACAGTGTCTTAAGACTTACGTTTGGTTTAATTCACCATCCATAGTTAGGTTTCCAGAGCCTGTGATTGGTGATCTTTTTACGTATAGTTTGCATATTGTCATTTTGATGAGACAATGTTTTTTTCAATAGGTATACTTAATGCTTTGTTGGCCAAGAAGCAAAAACTAGATGAGGACATTTCTTTGTTTAAAAAGCATCTATCCCATTTATACCCAAGGACCTCCAAGTGTGAAAACAAGGTATAGAAAAATCATACATCTAAAAGAAATTACAAACTGACTTCTTGATGCATTTTATCATGCTACAAGGTCACGAAGTTAGATATCTTAGGTGTGAATGCTTTAGTTAGGATTGAAATACTTGATAAACTACTATAAATGAATTAAGATGGCACATCCAAAAACATGGACAGCCGATAGCATTGAAAGACACTATTCTTCAAAAACAAAAAGGGAGGAATTTAGAATCCAATCCTAAACAGCCTATTCTTAAGGAGCCTAAAGTTAAGCTTGCTTTAGATAAGCATGATGCCCCTGAAGAGGTAATCCATGACAAGATCACTAACCCAAGGAATAGTAAATTTCTTATTACCTACTGTAACGAGGTTTAAGATTGAAATGAGATCATCTCTGATAATATGTTTGCATACTTTATAGCTCATGACATTATGCATGATGATTATGAACTAGAATCTATGATCAAATTTCATCAAAGGTAAGATTGGCCTAAATGAGAAGAAACAATCATGGATTAATTGGCTTTCTTAGCTAAGCATGAGATTTTTGGCTTGTTGCTTGAACCGTCGGTAATATAAAGCCTATTAGATATAAATTGGTCTTTTTTCGTTAAAAAAAATAACAAAGTCATAAGGTCTAAGGCCTAACTTGTAACCAAGGATTCTCTCAAAGACCTAGGATTAATTGCAATAGGACATATGATACGATCATATTTTGCTTCCTGATTAGCATAATAGTCTCAGAGAGACTTGATATGCATTTTATGGATGTAGTGATGGCTTATTTTAATGGTTCATTGGATTCGAATATTTATATGAAGATTCCCAAAGGATTTAAAATTCCTGAAGCATACACTTCTTGTAACTTATTCTCAATAAAGTTGCAAAGATGTTTGTATAGATTAAAGCAATCTGGTTGTATGTGGTATCAATGCTTAAACAAGTGCTTTACTGAAGAAGAATACAAGAATGATCCTATCTACCTATGCTTGTTCATTAAGAAATTAGATAATAGATTTGCTATGGTGGCAATTTATGTCGACGACATGAATTTGATAGGAACCTTGAAAAATTGAATGAAACTGTTAAGTACCTAAAAAAGAAGTTCGAAGTTAAGGATTTAAAAAGATCCAAATTATGTCTTTGGTCTTGAGCTTAAGCATAGGAAAATGGAATAGTTGTCCACCAGTCAGCTTATATCAAGCAATTGCTTAAAAGATTTGATATAAACAAAGCTCATCTATTAAGCATACCCATGGTAGTGAGGTTTCTCAAACCTGAAAGGGACCTATTTCATCCTAGGAACAAAATGAGAAAATACTTGGTCGTGAAGTACCATATCTCAATGCAATAGGGGTATTGATGTACTTGACATAATGTACAAGATTTGATATTGCTTTTGTGGTAAATCTTTTGGCAAGATTTAGTTTTGAGACAAAAAGGAGACATTAAAATGGCATTAAGCATATTTTCCACTATATATGTGGAACCATGGACTTGGACTTATCGTATTTTAGAGAATCCAGTAATTTAAGGTTAGTTGGATAAGCTAATGCAGGATGCAAATCTGACCCGCATAAAGCCCCTTCATAAATTGGTTGTCTATTTTGACATAATAATATTGCCACATCTTGGCAATCTATTAAACAGATGCCAGCAGCAATATCCTTCAACCACTTTGAGATTATTGCCATTTATAAGGCTCGAAAAGAGTGCGTTTGGTTAAGAGTCGTTATATCTCATAACCTTAATTCTTATGGTATGACATCGATTACATATTCACCCATTGTTATTTATAAGGACAATGCTATGTGTATAGTGCAAGTAAAAGGGTGGATATATTAAAAGAGATAGGACCGAGCATATCTTGAACTTCAAGAAAATTAAGAAGCTAACTTCAAATAGATTAGCTTCTGAAATTATCCTGCAAATCTATTTACCAAAACATTGCCAATGTCAACCTTTGAGAAAATTCGACATGGCATTGGTATGAGGTGAGGTGCAAGGCTGATTTGTCCCCTGAAGTAAGATACCTTGAAAGTATTAATCCCTGATGTGGTCAATAGGTACAATTAAGGGGAAGCATTATATGGGCTGTACATTATACTATTTTCCCCTTTTGATTGCTTTTAATCCTACGGTGTTTTTCTAACGTAAGGTTTTCAATGAGGCAGTAAAGGTAGACCTTGTTAAGAAATAATGGTTCATCCAAGGGGGAGTGTTATGGAATGTTTTGATTGCGATTAGAGGATTGTAATCACTACAATATGTCATGGAATATTGGGCTCAACATAACTAAGGATTTTTTTAATATCTGATTATAATTACAAAATCGTTATCTCCATGATTTGATTCTATATAATCAAATAGACCAAGCTGTATGCCTATATAAAGGCCATAGCATTTTCATTGTAAACATATTGAATTGAATAAGAAAAGTAGCTTTTTCTCTCTATATGTGCTATTGTCTCTCTCTCTCTTATAGTTGCAATTATTGTTGTTGTGTTTGCAAGTCACCAAGTTCACTAATTTCAACCAATTTCACAACAATGTGCAATATATTATTATCCTTATTCCATATTTAAAATTTAATTTTAATACAATAGTAATCGATTATACACATATGATATTGTAATTTCAAAGTATAATTGAACTTGATATTTAGTGTAATACTAATAACATTATTAACAAATTTAACATTAAATCATATTTCTCTTAGGTTACATATTGAAACTTAAATTTGAATTTGAACTTGAATTTCAAAATTATGGCCTTGTAATATATGGTTTTCAAAGTCATGAGTTTAAAATTTTTTGTTTAGATAATTAAGATTTAGATTTGGATTTAGATGACAATTAATTCTCACTTTGTAAAGGATAGAGTAACAATGAAAAAGTAATTTTGTAAATTCTTACTTTTGAAAAGAATTTCAAATTCTAAATTTGGACAACTCAAAATTCATATTGAATTTGTCGAAATCAAAAAAAAAATTAGATTTTTAAGTTCAAATCCAAATTCATTTTTACAAACAAGCTATTAGTGTTTCAAACAAATAAAATATTAAATTGACTCGAAAGTAAAAAGATTATCTTGTAAATCAAAATATAAACATTAAAAAATTACATAATTAAATTGAACAATAAAACATTTAAACAAAATATATTTAAATAAAATATATTTTTTAATTCCTAAAATCAAACGGTTTTTGGTTTTCTAAATATTTTTGCATTATGATATGTATGATAATTTTTTCCACTTGCTAATAACTACAATAGCCATATGAAATGTTAATTTCAAAGTAACTATAACAATTGAAATATCAATTCGAGGTGGCAAAATAAACCCGAACCTAAAAACTTGCCCGAAAAAACCCAAACCCGAACCAGAACCAAACCCAATTTGACCAAAAAGGCAATGGCCCGAACCTGAGAAAACCTAAACCCAAAATGGCCCGAACCTGAGAAAACCAAAACCCAAAATGGCCTAAACCCGAAATAGCCGAAACCTGAAATGATCCCAACCCGAACCCGAAATGACCCAAACCTGAAAGAACTCAAATCCGAGCCCGACCCGAACTCGAACCCGAATTTAATACTAAAAATAAATATGAAGAAATTATAATTATATAATTTTTAATAAATCAAAA
>JBBYHM010392099.1:0-11536 GCA_038381775.1 Adansonia rubrostipa | reverse complement strand
GATATTAGTTCCGTATTTCGCCCATTCCTAAAAAAAAAGCAGATTAATTGTTAAGAGTTAGATCCCCAAATGCCTGCAAAAGGATCATCTTTCAAGGCAAGTCAAAAGGAAAAGGAAACCCAAAGTTGATTGGAGTTAAAGTTTGCTTTTTACAAAGTGAAAACGTTTTAATTTCATATATGAACTAAAAAATCGTCATATGTTTTATTTGAAAATTTTCACATCTTGTTAACTTTGTTTTTAAAATCTAATATCACTATTATCGGTGGATGATATATATTTATATATATAAAGTTACGATGGATTAATATTTTGGAATAATAAAATGGGGCATGGGACACTTCGGGATCTTGGGGACCATGAACAATAGGAAAAGTTTAAGAGTGTGCCCAACCAATTTCATCTGACAGATTTCCTTTCTTATTTGTTCCTTTTAGGGATTTCTTTTTCTATCAAATTATTTGTTGATAATTAATTTTTTTTCTTAAGAAAAAAGGGTATGTTAGCTCTTGGACCGTCATCCTTTTTTTTTATGGCACACTAAAATGCAAGGTACAATAATAGCTAAAGTCATGCTATCTGTCCAAACCAAATAAAGTTACAGTAAACAGGATTTTGTTGGCTTACAATTCTCAAAATCTCCCCCACTTCCTATACATTGCTTTGAACTTTGATAAAGCATCGGAGTTAGCTGCAAATGTAATACAAGAATTTCAATGTAAAGCAAATTGTCAAATAAATATTTAAATTTAAATATCTAAAAAGAAAGAGAGATTTTGTTAGATTGACCATGTACTTATATGTGGGCATAATCAGAAGCTTATGACCTTAGAAAAAAAGGAAAATTAAAAAAAAAAAAAAAAGGTGAAAGGATTAGTACACCATGTTATCTGTCTTTTTAATATATAAAAATTTTAAAAAATTAAATATATCTATATCAAATTCATATCCGATATTAACCTGAATTAAGATAACATATATTTAAAGTTCATGGCAAGGGAAAAAGATGGATCCTCAAATAATTTCCATTCCACCAACAAGGAAAAGAGGAATGAGTTGATTAATATATGGGAACTCCTGAATTGGTCCAAAGCCTAAGGGTTTGGCATTTGGCAATTAGGATATAAAAGAAGGAAAGAAAAGCCATTTTGCAGCATCTGATTCCACTAGGTTCGTGAAGCAGAATTTGAGTTAATAAGTGTAGCTTTGTTTCCCATCCGACCTAATCATCTATAGCTTAAAAATTAAAAATTCCAAAGGTTTTTACATATAGAAAGATTAAGAATTCAGGTATAGAACACTCTTCCGATGTCGTTTGGTTTCCAAATGGATTGGCTTTTACTGCCTTTGATTGAAGTTCACGAAGGAAATTGACATGTTTTCGATGTAAGATCCTTTTCCCTTTGAGATTTCATTAACGGGTACAATCCAATAATTCTTACTATTTGCATTAATCTTTACACCAACCCCATTAGAGTCATTCCCTCTTTCCTAATCAAGGGAAAAAAAGGGATTTTAACTAATAGCTTGTAAGACAGCAAAAATAGACAGAAATTAATGTAACAAGTTATAACCATGATCTTGCTCTTTTAGGTGTCCTGCCCTGTCAATAATCACAGCATGAACTCAAAACTTAATGCAGTGGGTTCATACATTTATCTTTAAGATATAATATTAATAAGTTTAAAATTTAAATCTCCGCGTTCGCAATTCCTTTTTTTAATCTTCAGGCCACGGTCATATAGTAACCCGGTTGCTGATAATTCAACCGTTTCCTCTGTCTCATATGAACTTAATGCAAAACACTGAAACTAACGGATAATAGACTGATAACTAGGCCATCCCCCCCTTCCCAGTCCAACAGATACAAACTTTCATGTTTCTATCAAAAGCGAGGAAACTTTTATGGTTAAAAATAGTTTATATAGTCAGAGGCCAATGTTCCATATTTATATCGTATAAATATTACCAAATGTAATATTTAGTGCACTCAAGGCTTTCACAAGAGGATTTGAAAGGGAGAGTGCTGCAACAGTGCAACACCTAAGAATTTTAAACGATTTGGAACCCGAAAATGGGCTTGAATAACCTCCATCAACTCATCACGTCAGGCTTCAACTTTCTATTTACATACTACTTCCAAACTTCCTGTAATTCAAGCAATTCTGGTGAAAAATATTTAGCTATTTTTATCTAGATTCCGTGAATTCAACCAAAATGGTGAAAAGGGTAGCTATATATTTTCATACATTTTGATAATTCTTGCTGATGTAAAGATTTGGAACGAACTTATACAGTCATGAAATGACCATTTTCCAATCATTTGTATATATGAACTTTCTAAACCAAAACCGTCTTTCTGGTTCCTAGCTTTGCAATACCTCGAAAACTAGTTCATCTACCAACAATCTCTCGATCTCCCAACCTATTACATCGATATCCTCCCTCAAGTCTAACCATCCATATTCCCCTGCATCCATGTCCAGTTTCTTGTTTTCGCTTACCAGAGATTTGTGCAGGCTATCTTCAAGATTTCTTATGTTCCACTCCGGAATAATTTTTCTTACAGACTTTCTCCATGGGTGTTGGTCCATAAATTGCTTATAGATCTCCAGTAGCTTTGAATTAATCCGATCAAACATCAATCTCCTTTCAGCCCTTGACCAAGAATTTAGATTATGAAATTTTTTCTCAAGATCTTCAAATACTGATGGATTCAATGGACATTCAGGAGAATGCCATGTTGCTAAGAAGGTATCCAGGTCAGCTCCATGAATTCCCGACTCAACCAATACATCAACTATGTACACAGACTCCCAATTCTCTTTGGCAATTGCTGTCCCCTTGTCCTCGGCAAACGAAACAGATACTTCATCACCATCGTCATCACTTGAAAGAAGCATAGTTCCCTCTTCATATGCCCCAGATTCTAGTTTTAATTGTTGAAGTTGCATCCGAAGGCCTAAAAACATAAACAGAATTTAAAATATATAAATATAAATAAATAAACAGAATAGATAGAATCACATGACATGAAAAACTGAAAACTGGAATATTTCATGCAGCATAATTGGATAAACTTATAATAGTCCTGTATTATAACGTAGATTTAAACAATAATGAGAATCTATTCACTTTAGATATTGAAGAAAAGCGTATGATTCCATGACATTAATCTCCCTTAATACTAGAATCTGATCAAAGAAATAGAAAAAAAAAAAAAAAAAGGCTGTGGTTTTCCTAATCCAAATGGATGCGTAATATAAAAGTAATGAAGCTAAAACAGCCACTAAATTACCATGGAGATCAGCACTAATACTCTCAAAGCATTCAGAACCAGATGATAAATCATCTGTGAAAGGAGCTTCTATAACTGAAACTGGACTGGGTTGATCTGCCTCCTTAGAGCTGGCTCGAGATTTGAGTTCCGGGGTGCAATGCAACGGGGCTTGCTTGGATGGTGAACGTGGTGGTTCCTGGAGATAAATGTTAGACGGAGTTAGGTTTGTCAAATATCTAAATATGCAATAGCATGAGGAAGGTAAAAAGAATTGACGCACATATTTGGAGACTTGTAAGCTAAAACACCATTCAAGAAAAAATACCTGGGAGTCCAAATTATATACACCACCGCTAGAAAGATCAGCATTCACTGAACCAGGAGCCGATAATTCCATGTGAGAAGGTTTAGATAACACAGCATTGTCCTGAACATTAACATCCACTGCATTTTCAAGAACAGAAGTCGAATCCACGGCAGTACTAGCAGATTCTCCTGAGACCGTAAGGTTGTGTTCAGATTGACTATCCCCTTCAAAATTTTGCTGTATCTGATGATGGGTGATATGAAAATCTGGTGAAGTGTCACTAGTTTCCTTATTACTACTGCAACTACTACTTGAAAATTGAGATTTCTTAACAAGGGATCTTTGGTTGCTAGGTAATGGAGCTTCCAACTGATTAAAATATACTTTTACTGCTTTGTTTCTGCCCCACTTGAAACCCTCGTTTGGAACCACACAATTGTCTGTGCGAAGACTGTCATGACGTATGCTTATTCTAGGATTTCCAAAGCTGGTAGAAGCAGGAAGAGATCGTGATCTTGAAAGGTTACCAAGACATCCATCCTTCCAACCATCCCTACTGCTTATGCCTAAAGGTTCATTGCACACCGCCGATCCAGCATGAGTACCAGTCTTACTGCATCCTTCCCCACCAACCAGGCCACTAGAACTTGCTGGGCTCACTTCCCTATCCGAGATGGCAAGCATTTCACCTAGTGTACTGCCCCTACTAACCATCTGCACCTTTTGAGACCCATGTGTTAATTTCCACCTCTCAGATAGCCTCTTCTTGGCCTCCCTACTAACTGATGATTCACTAGAATGGGATGATGACCTCCTATGCTGCTTATTCCAGCCAATGTTATCTCTGTGAAACACTGTCATTCCATCTGAATCATCCGCAGATTCAGATCCAGATACATCGCATGAACTCTCATCCCCTGCATATCCTCTTAACCTGGAGGTTGAAATTTTCATCAAACCATTGCTAAAGTTGTTTTTCATTTGCCTAGTAATCTCCTTTGCCATTTCCCTAGACTCCCTAGAATTATGCCTTGAAAACTCAATATCTTGGTGAACCCTTTTCTTGCCCCATTTTTCTGTCTCCCTACTCTCGATACCCAAAATTTCTGGCTGTCCTCCACAACCAGATGGAAAATGATAAGAACAAGGTGATGAAGCAGTTCTGGCAGAGTTCTGTAACTTCCCAATATTTGGTTTCAAGACAACAATTTTTGTGGGGAGAATACTTGGACCATTTTTCTCATCTAATTGAACCTTAGGTGACTTGGGGGGATTGCAAGCTGCATATCTCCCATAAGAGTGGGTCAAAGGATTTTCTTGATGCCTTTGAGGAGCTTTACAGAGGGGCTTCAATTGAGTTTCTCTCCCTGCTCTTCGGTCTAAGGGACAATTTTCGTTGTTCTTCAGTGTGTGCGATAACTTCATAGCTGATATTCGACCACAATGGGACTGGGGTGGCAAACCATGCAGATCATGCAAATGCTTTGTGAATAATGAATCTGGTTGCTGAAGGAACTTTACCAGAAGATCTGAGTTGGAGTCTAACACCTCAAGGGTATCATTGAATTCCTCAGAATCCAGAAACTTTTCATCAGTTGAAAGACGTTTAGCCTCCATGAACTTCTGCTGAATAAAGGCCACCTCGGCATCAGAAATCTTTGAGCGTCCAGTTCCCTGTGAAGAGTAACCACCACTCTCCGCTTTTGATGCATCTAAAACTTCAAAAACATCTTTGAATTCCGGCTCCTCCATTGAGCTATTCCTCGAAGACCGCCGGCTATAAAATATACCACCCTTTGGAACTTTCTCTTGACTACTCTCAGCTCGTCTTTGCTGCTTGTGGCCAGACTGCTGCGGTGGCAATCCATCAAGCCCCATCAATCTTGCTATAACACTCGATGGTCGTCTTCTAGATTCATTTTCTTTCGACATTTCTTGTGCCAACAGCTTCTTCATTGGGGTCCCAGTTGATTTTTTCGACGATCTCCAACCCCACTCAAACGTTAACTACAACAACCATAAACAAACCTATGGCTATCAACTCATTTCGCATTAAAATAAATATTCAGGAGAATCTAGAGAATGCTCAGAAGGATAAATCTTATCGTATAATAAAATCATAGAAACAAGAAAAACCAGCACACCTGATCTTCGTCTGTAGTGTCGCTACGGCAGGTACTAGAATTGGATGCCGATTTAGGAAATTTTTTCTGATTTTGAAGCTGCTTGTTTCCTGGGAAAGAATTCCTATAAAAGCATTAGGATAGTTGTTCCAGGAGTAAAGAAATGGGGAAGACTTAAAATTCTTTTAGAAGCTAAGCTTAAAAGCTCATGAAATCAACATAACCATAAAAACCAGAAAAGTTAAAGCCCAGAAACAAAATTCAACCTAAACAAGTAATAAGCAGAAAAAGAAAACAAATTTTCCAAGAAATAAGAGAAAAAAAATTAAAAACAATTTGGCAGCTAAGCAATGCAATCATGGCTCATCATAACCCTAGAAAAAAAAGCAAAATCATGTTGATAGCACCATTGAAGAAAAAGTCAGAAAGGAGTTAAAAAAGGACTAACTTTAATGAAAGCATAAGCTAGAAGCAGCGGATAGCCAAAACGAAGAAATGCAAGATAGACAGAGAAATGATGAAAAAATTTAAGATTATTTTCAAGAATGCGAGCGAGCAGAATAATGTAGTAGATTAAAAAGGTAACATTTAACAATGAGAAACTAAAGAAAAAAAGGCAAAAAAAAGGGGGGGGAGGGGGGTTACATGAACAGAAAACCGAGGGAAAATGCTGCGTTTGGTAACTGAGAAAATGTAGGACAGGAAAATTAATTGTAACGGGAAAAAATTTTGGCAAGCTTAATTCAACAGAATAAAGTCTCTCAATATCATGACTCATTTTTCAAAATAGAAAAGGAAAAAAAAATGGAATCTTTATATAATAAAGGAAATAAAAATTCAAAAAAGAAAAAACGTTTTCCTTTTGCCTTGGATTCCCCAAACCAAGCGAAAATATCACGTAAAAAGAAAAAGAAAAGAAAAGAGAAAAGCAGACCTCTGGAGGAAGAAGGGGCATTTGAAGGAAATTCTAAATCAGTGAAGCTCTGATCAGCGGAGAAGCTCGAAATCTTAGGCCTCTGGTGCCGAAATGTCTCCATTTTCACTCATTTAACTAACAAAAAAACACTTCTTTTTTTCCCCCTTAAGAAAACAAAAAAATAAAAGCAGGTAAAGAAATCTAGATCGGAAATTCCGGAGAAAAGCAAGCTAGGGAGTGAGAAAAAGATCGCAAAAAAACAAATACAAAATCCAGATCTTCAACAAAAGAAGAAGAAAATTTGATGATAAAGTTCTTTTTTATTTTTTTAAAAGTAAAGAGAAATTTGTTAGCTGAGAAAGTTAAAACGGAGAGCGTGACAACGGCGGGGGGGAATAAAGAGGGGTGGGGTTGGGGTGAAGGGTCCGTTAGAACCGTCGAAGATGGGGAAGATAATTGACAGACAGAGAAAGAAAGTAAAAGCTTTTTGAACATTCAAATACTAAGAGAGTGAGAGACGGAGTGGCTAATAGGAGGACTCTGCGCGGGCAGTGCAGATCCCCATACCTCTGTCCCAAAGCCTAAACAAATTCTCCACGTGTCAGTCTTTTGTGCTATTACGCTTTCTCATTAAATTCAAACTCAAATTTATCAAATATAATTTCATAAAAACATTTTTATAAAATGATTTAAATTAAAATTCCAGTTTTAGCTGTGACGTATGAATTAAGTCTAAGGCGACGTTGGTGATACTCCAACATTAAGTATCAGGTTCGGTTCGCGTTCGATCATGTCTGCCCGAGCACCAAGACTCAATTGGCGTCGATGGTGTTCAAGCATCAATAACAAATTAGTAAAGTAAAACATCTATTTTAAATATTTTACAACCTTGTAAAGTTCAAATTTGCGCAAATTATTAAAAAAATAATTTATTTTTTAATTTATTTATTTGTCTTTGATTGATCGATAACTTGAAGTTTAAGAACATTGAGATAAATGAATAAAAAGAAATTGAAAATAGCTGTAATGCTTAATAATTAATAATTATAACTGTATTTGCAACTAACTAATTTAATAATGGATTTATTTCATAATGATTGAGATATGCTTTAGGTGAAACAAGAAATCTAAGGCCCAAAAAAAGTTTATTATTTTATTTTATTTTATTTTTATGATAGTTAGTATTTTATTATTTCAACCAAAGCTAAACAGTGACTTTTTTAGAATAAAAAAAAATTACTAACATTATTAGAGGATTAGAGCTGATTTGTTGCCACTAAGCATGAATAGATCTTTTTACTTGTCCAAAAAAAAAAAAAAAAAACTTATTTACAAGTAAACTTGATATTAGCAATATTAATGCAAATAAATTGATTGAAAAACAAGTTTGCCATTTCTTGCAAGCCAAATATAGAATATTTAACATTTTTATTAAGACCTTTATATATATATATATATATATATATATATATATATTACAGATTGAAAGTCTAAATCATCTACTCTTTGTTTAATAGAATCTATAAACTAGAGTAAAATAATTTTAATTATTGTCGGTTATATAAAATATTAACTATAAAATGAATAAGATAATAATACTAAACTCAGTTATTTATTATTTTTCGATAAATTTTATTTTTTTGAGTTAATATTGTCTTCGAAATCGGAATGCATTTCCGAATTCAAACACCGACGCCTCTTTAGCAGCTCACTTATCTCGACGCAAAAATTTTATCTTGGGGCTTGATCTGTTTTTTCATCTCATTTCATTAGTATTAATCCATATAATCAAAAAGATTAAATTGCTTTTCAAACTTAGACAGTGGAACACGGACTAATTCGTGATTCATGCCTAATTCACACTTTTTAGAAAATTGACTTCTCAATGTTGGGAAATTGTAACATCTGTTGGCATTTCCTTAAAAAAAATAATAAGAAAACAAAATTAATCATAAACATAATATATTTAATAAACATGAAAATAATATTATAAACATAATATAATATATTTCAATTTGATATATTTAATATATATTTATTATAATTATATTTAAAATATTTATATAATTAATATAAAAATATAAAATACGATTCAATTAAAAAATTTATTAATCTATGGCTGTTAGTTAATTGTATAATTATTTCTTTAATGTGCAATTTAAAACTTGCTTTATGTTGCGCTTGCTAGTGAAACATGATCGAATGCTAGGGTTAACCTACTCTATCTTTTAGACTTTGAGCAACTGAAGTGTTGAGAAGAATTGCTGAAATTTTGGTTTTTCAGACAGTGAGGACAGCGACTCACACCAAACAAAGTTCGTGGGAATCTTTAAATGTCTTTTCATATAAAAAAAAGTGAAATACTTAAAATTTATCATTTAAATTTATTAATTAATCAAGTTAAGTTAGAGAATCTATTAATTTTGAATAATTCTAAATGTTAAGCCAAGGTGACCGGACCAGCTACTGGCTAGGCTAGGTGAACGTGTAAAAGAAGGTGAAATCTTTGAGCTTTGTTTTTGTTTTGGCTTGTGAAATTGACTCGATCCTCTGTATTTTTGTGTGTTTTGAGAATGAAATTGCGTCTTCAATGGTAGTATTATACTAAGGACATGAAAAGAATCTGACAGACGCAGCTATTAGCGCCTTTTTAAATGCCTATACGGAAACCATTTTTATAGGTCTGATAATTCATATTTTTATAATATTTATAATATTTTTATATTATAATTATATTTAAAATATTATATATTTATATAAATATTAATATATTAATAATTTATATTATATATTTTAATATATTTATATAATATTTATGTTAAATTTTTTTATATCATATTTTATATTATATTTTAATTATTATTCTTATTTGATTTACTCGTAGTGTCTGTTTTTGTTCGAACTTTTAATCATTCGGTTGGATCTAGATTTTAGTTGAGAGTCTATTTTTTTAAGGAGAATTTGATGCTACAATTTACACTTTCAATGAAATTAGCAAAATTAACAGCTAAGCTCCCAAAGTAGTAACATAAGCTAAATGATGAAGACGCGACACGAAAATGTGTAAAGAAAATTAGAACACTGAAATGAAATCCATTGAAAAAGATTTAGGTGAATTGAGTCTTTGAATTATTTGGCTTTGACACGGTGTAAATGCAAAAACTGTTGATCAAGCTAAGCTGAATTTTGCATGATCTTTTGGATCAGAAAGAAAACCCTTTTAGCGCATGGCAAAACGAAATCAATCAGCTTCCCCAATGATTAATGTGAGAAGTTTGTAAATGAAGCAATGCTATAAAATAATAGTTTGAGAAATTATTCTCAAACAAAGATGCAATTTTGTATGCTCAATTTCAAGTTTATTCTAACGTCGCGTTACGTTCACTAATTAAATCGTGATCTTATATGTCGAATCAAATACGATCTGGACGTTTCTTGTATATTTTCATCAAGGCATGATTAGCTTTGGGAAACCTTTATTTCAGTGTCTTAAAAGAAAAAAAAAAGGTAAAGCAAAAGAACACCATAACAAGAAAAATGATTGCTGTCTCCAGTCTATACGATAAAGTTTGATTAATAAAAAAAGCTTAAGTTCGGCTCTTCCATTCCATCACAATGATGAAGCAAGGGTGTTACTCTTTATGATTTTTTTTCTTTTATAAGGGAATCCAAAGGTTGATTTGTAGAAGCAAGTGAAAAACAAAGAAGTTTTGAAGAGCCCCCACCATTACCCACAGCCTCGAAGTTCCATCAATAATCGTGTCTGATTTTTCCCCTTTTTTCTTGTCTGGTTTTTTCTTTTGTTTTCTCTACTGTCTTGTAATCCCAATGTTATGTATATCGACTATTAAGTAAAAGACAAATTTGTCTTTGCATGAACAAGTTTGGCATTTGACAAGGCAAACGTGCTTTTCTGGCTTTTTCCTGCCAGGGTGAATTTGTTTACCTGTTTAATAAGTTAAAAGATTCATGTAAAACCATGGACATGATCTAAGAAAAGCTTTCGACACCCAAAGGAAATGCCGGGATGAGAGACGTGACTGTTAATTAGTGATTAAAGATCAACTAGTTGACATGATCTATAAATATAATACCTACTAAAGATTTAGAGATTAGTTTAATTATTTTATAATTATTCTTAATATATTTAGTAAATTTAGAATTTAAATTTTAATATTAAAAATTTTTTATCTTATCCTCATTTTTCAAATTGAAGTCTCCTAAATATAAAAAAAACGAACTTAGGTTTAATCTAAATACTTTATCGGTTGCTTTTTTTTTTTCAATGAGATGGGATTTTTATATTAAGAAAAGAAAAATCTCTCCTTATAAGCGTTATTAGCAGCCCATAATTCGTATGCAAATGTTTAAGGTATTCTAAAGCAATTAATATAAAATATCAATCTTTATGATTAAAAAAATTGTTGTTTGGCCTTATTTTGCTTGTTAGAAGAAAAAGAAAAAAGCAAAAGATAAAGCGAATGGATTTTTGACAAATAAAGTGCATTGGAGGCGAAATCAACAATAATTATGGCTTTTGAATAGCTATAATAGTCTATATCTTTTGACAGACAAATTAGCTTAATTAAGAAAACAAGTGCCACTGATTCATTAGCCTATACCACGCTAGATGAAGACCCCTGACCTTTGATTATCTGAGCTTAAAACACTTGGAAAAAAGCAAGAGCAAATCAAGTGAAAGCTTCCAGCCTTGTCAACCATCAAGTATAATATTGCCTAAACAGGTTAAAACCTGAGGGGAAGATTGGAGACTCACCCAACTCCAAAAGGGACAGCTTGAAAATAGACAAATCTTTCAAGGTATAGCAACAAATGGCAAGTTGAGGATTGAAGATAAACACCCCCACAAAGGTCTCATTTAGTTTGGTATCATTGTTGATATAATTTTT
>JBBYHM010392088.1:0-11491 GCA_038381775.1 Adansonia rubrostipa | reverse complement strand
TGCATCCAATCATGCTAAAAATACATGGAAAACACTCCTAAAAGTCTACTAAGCATGAAAACATTAAAACATTTTTTTTCAATTTTGCAATTTAATCCCTAGACTTTTCATATTTACAAAATAGCCTAAAAATCTAAAATTCACAAATAAGCCGTTTTTAAATTTGGCCAAGCACGAAAACACCTTTCCAAGGCCTTTAAAATTTTGGGAATATTATTTTTAGTTCCCTAACTTTTAAACATGACAAAATAATACAAAATATCATGAAATCAAGCATGAAAAGTCCTTTAAAGATCATCATCAAATTCAGCCAATCATTAACAAACAAGAAAAATATTTGTACAACATCATTTCTTGAGTATCAACATATATACCAATTTCTACCAAGCTCACATTATCATCAACATACATAAAAATCATGAACTATAAACATATGAACAAATTTTAACAATAAACAACATGAAAATATCAAGGAAAATGGCATAAAATTACATACATAATATCATAAAATTTCCACAACCAAAAATATATTTTTGTGATAAAAATTAAATTATTGCTAATAAAAGTCAAAAATTAAAATTAAACTAAGAAAGATTGATCATAGCCTTTAAACTTGGCCTTTAACATGGATTAAAATCCATGAGCTCAAGTCATCCATAGGCTCACCAAAAGGAAAAATCATGAACGAAATGAACAAAAATCTAGGCTTTATAAGTGGAACTACCTTTAAAAGCTTTAAAACTTGGAAAAATTTCAAGAGTTTCTAGTGAATTTTTGGTTTTTTTCTTCTCATAAAACCATTAGCCTTCAAATAAATTATCCTCCTCCTATTTATAAGGGGGAGGTTCAGCCAAGGGGTTAAAAAATCCCCTTGGCTGAAAATCATTTTATTTTTTTAATTATTTTTCTCTTTTTTCAAGGATATTGGTGACTTAAGATAAACATCCATTAAATTAGTATGTACTATTATCCTAGTCATTGTGTATGACTCATCATTTTGATGATTGTAAAGATAAGATCACCATGACATAGTTAGGATTAAATGAAATTGGTTCGGAGGAAATTGAAATTCAACTAAATTAATTTCCACAAAGCAGGCTTATAAAATTTCAAAATTAAAAATAAAAATTGAAACTAAAATTAACAAACATAAAAAAATTTAGAAATGAAAGAAATAAAATCACTATAATGGAAAAATCTCGATTGCAAATCTCAAACTCGTAAAATTTTACAAAAAAAATCTTATAGAAGAAAATGATATATATGAAAAATTTAATAAATGAACCGAAATTTCAAAAAACTTCATCCAAGCCAATTTAATGAAAATAATTAAAATTTTAAACTCTAAAAAATTTTACAAATAAAAATGTTCGTATTTTGGAATTAAAAAATTCCAAAAATACATTCAAATTCATAAAAGGTGAATTGAATTTAATACATTATTCAAAATATTAATTAATAAAAATAATAAAGATGAAAACCTTAAATCCTAAAAAAATTTTATAGAAAAAAATTCACGAGTATGACACTCGCGATATTGTGAAAAGTTTAAATTTAATAAATAAATTTGAAATTTGACACTCATAGTACAAAATGCCAATACAAATTTTTTTCTTGAATATTTTTTATTTTTTGGTGTTAGTATTGTCATAAATACAAAATGGGTGCTAGTAAAAAATTTACGATGATTAACTCCCAAAATTTCATAAAAAATTCTAAAAATTTCTAAAAATTGAAAATTCAGTCGTGATATCTTCTACAAAAATAATTTTAAATTTTATTAATAAAATATTTAAAAAATAATTTTTCTCTTGAATATTCATTTTTTTATCCTAAATTTATTCTTTTTGACCGTCGAAACTAAACTTTTTCTGTCACGTGCATGTGCAACCATTTAGGTGTGACCAAATAGGTCTTGAAAATGCCTAACCCGTTGGAGGAAGTCAAACTTTATTAGGGCAGCCACTAGGTTCTCAGTCTCAGTTAATTAGGGCTATCAAAAAAATGGGCTCAAACGAAATTAGGTGTCCACAACGGCCTCTCTTTAGCTATTACTGAGAATCAGAAATAGGACAAAGACCAAATAGAGATAATTTTGTTCGGTCATAAAGTCTTGAAAAATAAAATAAAAACATATACATTAAAATAGAACGAGAAGAGTAACCTTTGGCCTAGGGCAAGACCCGAGTTAAAGGAGCTAACAAAGGTAAAGCCTAAGTCTGATGGGTTGACCAAGGCAAAACCATAATAGTTAATAAGGGTGACCAGGGTGAAACCTAAGTCTAATGGTAGAACCTAATAGTCAACCAAGGGTGATCAAGGTGGTACTAAGTTTGATAGGTTAACCAGGGCGAAACCATAATAGCCAACTAAGGGTGACCAAGGGAAACGTAAGTCGAATGGGTTGACTAGGGTGAAACTATAATAGTCAACTAAAGAGTGACTAGAGCAAAACCTAAGTTTAACCATAATAGTCAACTAAAGGTGACCAAAGTGAAACCTAAGTCGAATAAGCTGACTAAGGTGAAACCATAATAGTCAACTAAGCATGATCAGAGCAAAAACTAAGTTTGACGGGTTGACCAGGACAAAACCATAATAGTTAACTAAGAGTGACAAGGGCAGAACCTAATAGTCAACTAATGGCGACCAGGGTAAAACCATAGTAGTCAACTAAGGGTGACCATGGCAAAACCTAAGTCTCATGGGTTAACCAAGGTAAAACTATAATAATTAACAAAGGATGATTAGGGCAAAACCTAAGTCTAATGTGTTGACTGGGGTGAAACCATAGTAGCCAACTAAAGGTGACTAGGGCAAAACCATAATAGTCTAACTTGGGGTATAGATAAGGTCTAATATTTGGTATGTTTGAAAGGATGCAAGACTTACCTTTTGTTTTTAAGGAAGTCGGCATAATAGATGATTGTTACTTTTCTCCAATATCATGCTCAGCTTTTAATTTGTAAGTCATTAAATATAATGCATACATAATGCATATGATGAACTTTCATAATTATATTTTTTAATTTGTGAGTTTTATCATTATTTATTATGAACAATTTCTGATCTCGTCTATTTTGGAATGTATTTTTAGAAAATGTGATAGATTTTTTTTCGTTTGGTGAAGTGGGTCTATGCCTTTACTTGGAGTTGAAGGTATCTTTAGAAAATGTTATAGATATCTTTTTTCCTTTTTTAGCAAAGGGAGCTAGTGCTTGAGCTCGAAATCGAAGGCATCTTTAGCAAATGTTGAGGACAAAATAAGCCTACTTATATTCTTAGGCTAAAGGCATCTTCAAAAAATGTTGTGACATCTCTTTTCTTTTTTACAAGAAAGTTTGTATTTATCTTTAAACTTTCTTTTAGGGAATCATCTAAAGGATTTATCTTTCTGTTTATTAGGAGTTTTTCTTTCATCATATCTCCCGAAGTCTTTTTCTTAAGTTTTATTAAAGAGTGTTGTCCATCCACTTCAATCCTTCCTAACATGTCCGAAAAGATTTGAAATATTAACTAAGGCCTTTGTAATGTTTTGACCTCATTCCAAAGGAATGCAAGGAAATTATTTTGTCATCATTTTATTTTCCATTTTCTTAAATTATTAATCATCATTTAACTAAAAAATTAGCAGGGTTAAAAGGTAATCAATATAAATATAGATATGTATTTGTATTTTAATAAGAAAAAGAGATATAATATTGGTTTTTCGACAAAAACAAAAATAAGGGTGAGCTATAGAAGAAATTCGGATATTATTCAGATGGATAGAATCTTCTATTCAGTTTTTTAAAAGTTTTTTCTAAACATGATATTTGCTTTTGTGCAAATCCATCTCCTGATGATGTTTCTAACCATACCATGCCTTTTTCAACCCTTAACTTTTTGGTACATTATACTTTGTTCATTCTTTACCAAATACTCGAGTCACATTTTCCTAGTTTTCAACTTAAAGCCTCCCCCTTTATCACCTTTAATCGATATCCTCTTAGGTTTTTATCTAATTTTTTTATTTTTGTTTTAGATGCTTTTTGGGTTTTCATATGATTTTTTAAATGATATTGCCTTCTAGGCATAATATTTCTTTACATTATCAAATTGACAGGGTTTGGTAAAGTATCCATCCATTGCTGCCAAAATCAATGCTCTTCTAGAAAATGCTTTTGGAATGATGTAGGGCCCTTCCCATTTAGATGCCCATTTGCCCTGCAGATCTTTTTGATCGGGAAAAATTTTCTTTAATAGTAATTCCTCCTTATGGAATTGCCTTGGCCAAAATTTCTTGTCACGAGGTCTCACCATCTTTTTTGGGTATATTCGCCTATATTGGATAGCTTTCAGCTTTTTTTCTTAAATGAAATGTAACTGAGCTAAGGGATCTTAACTTTATTTGGTAGCATAGCTTTCGTGCCATATACTAACAGGTAAGGGGTTGCCCCTATCGAAGTTTAAATTAAAGTTCGATAAGCCAAAAGGGTGAAGGGGAGCTTTTTATGCCAATCCTTGTAAGTCTTCACCATCTTTCCCACAGCCCTCTTACTGTTTTTATTAGCTATTTTTATAGCTTCATTTATCATTGGACAATATGTCATCGAATTATGATAAAAGATTTTGTGTTAGGTACACACCTTTGTCATCAATTTATTATTCAAATTATAGATGTTATTTGTTATAATTCTTTTAGGGATTCTGAATTGGCAAATGATGTTAGTTTTTAGGAATTTTATCATCATTGACCTTGTTACATTTGCATAGAAGGCATCTTTAACCTATTTGGTGAAGTAGTCTATGACCACCAAGATGAAACGATGACGGTTCAAGGTTATAAGGGTAATTATGCCAATAACATCCATGTCCCATATAGAGAAAGGCCATGAAGCAGTTATGATATGCAATGGCGAAGATGGTACATAGATCTTGTTAGCATAGACTTGACATTTATGGCATTTTCGGGTGTACTTGACATAGTCACCTTCCATAGTCATCCAGAAATATCCTAACCTCATGATTTATCTTGCCATTTTATGTCTATTAGCATGGATTCTGTAACTTATGTATCTCCTCCAAGATTTTCTATGCTCCGAAAACATCCACCATCTTAAAAATGTCTGATCATAACTTTTCTTATAGAGAACCTCACCATCCAAAACAAAGCTCATCATCAGCCTTCTTAGTGTCCTTTTGTCACTTTCAATGGCATTTTTTGGGTATATCAATCTTTGAGATATCTTTTGATGTCATAATACCATGAGAGGCCATCCACTTGCACTTCAACATTGTGACAATGTACAAGAGATTCATAGATGCTCATCTGAATTGGGGTTACTTTTTAGCCCTTATTTACTTTGAATATTAAGGCGAAGGTGGCTAAAACATCTACCAATTGATTATCATCCTAAGATAAATGGATGAAGTTGACCTTATTAAACATTTCTAGCAACTATAGATTTAACCTTTTATATTGCAGTAGCCTTTAATTTTGAGTTTCCCATTCTTCACGTAATTAGTAAATCATTAAAACTAAATCCCCATAGACTTTCAATTGGTGTTTCAAAGAGGTACTTGATTGGATCCATTTTGGTAATTAGCCAAGTGGTATGATACAACATGTATTATTGAAGCCTTTTTGCAGGCCAAACTAAAGCACAACATATCTTCTCTATTGAAGAATAATTTACCTCATAGTCTATGAACACTTTGTTGAAGTAATAAATGGTTTTTTTTCTTCCCAGTTTCATTGTGTTGGCTCAGCACGCTTCCCATTGACCTCTTGAATATTGTGAGGTAAAGTATTTGGGATGCCCTGAAACTAATGGTCTAAAAGCCAAGAGCTCGACAAGTAATGTTTCACTTTCTCGAATCCCCTTTAGCACTAGTCATCCTATTCTCCTGGGTTGTGCTTTCGAAGGAGTCAAAAAATTGGATCACATTTATTCATAACTTGGGAAATGAAATAGGCAATGTAATGTAATCTCCCGTGGAAACTTTTTACTTCTTTTTGCGTGCGTGGAGGTAGCAGTTCTTGAATGGCTCTAATCTTATTAGAATCAACTTCAATCCCTTTTTCATTTACAATAAAGCCTAATGACTTCCCCAATCTTAAATTAAAGGTACACTTTGCCGAATTCAACTTCAATTGATACTTTCTCAGCCTTGTGAACAACTTCCATAACCTATGACATGCCCCTCCTCCTGAGGCGATTTGGCAATCACATCATCCACGTATACTTCGATCTCTTTATGCATCATATCATGGAATAGAGTGACTATAACCTTTTATAAGTTGCCTCAGCATTTTTTAATCTGAATAGCATTACCTTATAACAAAAGGTGCCACATTGTATGGTTTTTTCCATGTCTTTTGGTGCCATTTTAATCTGGTTATACTCTGATATCCATCCATGAAAGAAAACAAATAGTTTTTTGTGGTGTTGTTAACCAGGGTATCAACATGGGGAAGAAAATTATCCTTTGAACTTGCTCGACTCAAATCCTAATAATCTATTCATATTCTACTTCTACCATTTTTTTAGGAACTGAGATAATATTTTCAACCCACTCTAGGTATTTTGCTACCTCGAAAAGTCCAACCTCAAATTAAGTTTTTACCTTTTCTTTAATCTTCAAAAGTATTTCCAGTTTCATTCTTCTTAACTTTTGCTAAACTAGCTTACATTCTAGTTTTAGAGGTAATTTATGAACCATCATGATCTTCGCATCTAATCTTGGCATATCTTAATAAGACCATGCAAAGACATCTTGAAACTCCTAAAGCAAATTTATCAATTCTTGTGTAGTAGTGAGCATGAGAGCAATCCCTATTCTAACCTCTTTTTTATCATCCTCATTATCCCTTAAATTCATCACCTTTATTGGCTCTTCATGGGGCATTATTCGTTTATCTTCCTGCTTAATTATTTTCAGCAAATCAGGAGGCAAAGTATAATCATCAACATCTTCTTCTAAATTTACCTCGTTTAAGCAAATAGCCTATTCAAAATCGACCTAAAAATGTAGTTTTTCTCACTACATGGTTCGGATAGAAATCCTGACCAGCTCAACTTAAAATAGTAAATGTACCCTTGTTTTTATATATATCGATATCTCATTTTTTTTTTTATTTTTGAGGCCATATCATTATTATTCTCTATTTTTCACATCTGAGGACTAAGATTATCAAGATGAATCGCTCACTCAACTTCTCTAAAGAGTCGTATGAAACGGCCACTTATTTAGAGTCGCTACCAATCTATTTTGGCTAGGTGAGATTGGTCACTTACCAAAGTTTAGATTTTAAGGATTATGAAACCCATAAAAACAAACTTTGAGGTTTGCAGTCATACTAGAGAGTGCATGAAAGGGTCCGGGAGTCATTTACAATTACAACTAAGGATCGACCTCTTATGATGCCCGATAATCTATACTTTATTAATTACGCGTTAACATAAATTTGATTTTAATTCAATTTTAATATTCGATATTTAATTATAATTCTCACTTATAAAC
Organism: Adansonia rubrostipa; assembly: GCA_038381775.1. Taxonomy (NCBI): domain Eukaryota; kingdom Viridiplantae; phylum Streptophyta; class Magnoliopsida; order Malvales; family Malvaceae; genus Adansonia; species Adansonia rubrostipa. Next base: position 3,985 of record JBBYHM010392088.1, on the reverse strand, counting down.
ATAAAAAATAAAATTTTATGAAACAAATTTATTATTTTGGATGAGAAAATCAGATTTTACTATTTTAAAAATCAAAATATCTTCCATACCCTCCCAAAGAACCAAGAGAACATGGAAGTTTTCAACGTTCTCTTTCATACCCCATTGGAAAGCCGGTGGAATACAAAAGGTTTTATTTTTACAAAATTCAAAAAAATCTCGATTTTCATATTTTTAAAATGATATCTTGTTATTAAAATAATCCATAGAATTCCTTTCATATGCTGGGTAGAAATTTCGCATTCTATTTTAATATTGTAGACATTGCCTTAATTTTAAAAAATTCCAATTTTATTAATGATATTAAAATTATCCTAAAACTTGATTTAAACGAAAAGTACTAAACTTGACTCCAAGGACTTTACTTTGGTCAAAATGACCAACATGTCTCTTAAAGTACACCTTTGACTTAAAAGTATCCCAATGACCCAAAAAAATTTAATTTTAAATAAATTAACAAAATATCCCTAAAAACTACTTTCGATGTATACATATCTCGATAACCGTAAAGGATTCTATAAGTATATAAAAAATGAACCTATTCCTACTGTACACCTTTGACGTAGAAGTATCTCAGTGATCACATAGGATTTAGTTCTAATATAAATTACTAAAATGTCCCTAAGTCTACCTTCGACATCTATGTATCCCAATAACCTAAAGGGCTGGATGACTCGATAAAAGACAAACCTACTCCTACGATACAACTTCGACATAAAAGTATCTTAGCTACTATCTAGGACTCGATTTTAAGAAAAAAATACCAAAATACCTTTAGGGTGTACCTTCGATGTATAAGTATCTTGGTACCTTAATGGGCACTAAAGTGATCATGAAATGATGAATCTATTCTAAATATACACCTTCGGCATAAAAGCATCCCAGTTACTATCTAGGACTCGATTTTTAAAAAATTACTAAAATACCCCTATGGTATAACTTTGACCTATAGGTATCCCGGTACCCTAATGGACACTAAATGAACATGAAATGATGGATCTATCCCAAATATACACCTTCAACATGAAAGCTTCCTGGTTACTATCTAATACTCAATTTTAGGAAAAATTACCAAAATGCCATTAGGGTATACCTTCGACCACGCTAATGGACACTAAAATGATCATGAAATGATGAATCTATCCTAAATATACACCATTAGCATAAAAGTATCATGGTTACTATCTAAGGCTCAATTTTAAAAGAAATTACCAAAATACCTCTAGGGTATATCTTCGACCTATAGGTATCCTAGTACCTTAATGGACACTAAAATAATCATGAAATGATGAATCTATCCTAAATATACACTTTGGCATAAAAGCATCTCAATTACTATCTAGGACTCAATTTTTAAAAAATTATCAAAATGCCCTTAAGGTATACTTTTGACTGTACGTTTCTCGATAACCTAAATGATTAGATGACATCACAAACAAATAAAACCACTCATACTGTACACCTTCGACCTATAAGTATCCCGATGACCACATATGACTCGATTCTTAAAAAATTACCAAAATACCTTTAAGGTATACCTTCAACCTATAAGTATCTCGGCAACCTAAAAGACTCAAAAAGATATAAAATGACCGTTATACCCTTAATGGGCAACTTAAATATCAATATAGACCTAAAATGCAATTCCTAATAGGTCTCTAAACTTTTCAAAATTACATTTCATACCCCAAAGAAAATCGAAAGGATACAAAAAAGTTATAATAATTTCTACACCCCTATGGAAGGCCATAGAACTATAGAAATATTTTCAAAATGTCAAAAATATTATATTAACTCTAAAATGAAAAGTCTTTCTGAATGCTCCTTGAAATTTTCAAACTTTGCAATTTAATCCCTATATAAAATAAAATCACAATTAAAAACAAAATTCATCTCAAACAATTATTGAAATCATACCAATATTCACAATTTCAATTCAGCTAAACACCTATGACCTTAGAACAAAACTTTTGCAATTTTGCAAATAAGCCCTTAAACTTTTTAAAATTATAAAAAAGCCATAAAATGATGGAAAATGCATAAAACATATTCATAAATATCAGAACAAATGTGAAAACATTTTCATAGGTATACACAAGAAATCAGCCAAGCATGAATAGCTTTGAAACAACTTTTTTAGATTTTGCATACTAGTCCCTAAACTTTATCAAGTTGCAAAATGGCCCTAAATGATTTAAAATACATGAAACACATTCAAATATGTTAACTAAGCACAAAAACATTTCCAAAGCTGCCTACATGGTTCGGCCAAGCTTGGATGGCCATAGAAAAAATTTTGCAATTTTTACGATTTAGTCCCCATATTTTCTATAATTACTAAATAAGCTAAATAAAATAAAAACGTCACAAAATCATCAAAATCAGATTCAGCCAAGCTTAGAATTAATCTTCTAAAGCTTTCAAAATTTTGGAAAAATTATTTTGAGGCCCCTAAAAGTTTTAAACTTTACAAAATAGTCTTAAATATAAGGAAAAATAAAAACAATAAATTGAATAGAAGGCTACATATGATTCAACCAGCATGATATTTCAACCAAAAACAATATTTTTATCACATATTTGCATCAATATCAACATATCTACATGTCATAATTTTTATCAAGCTAAACATGCAAAAATCAACATAAATAATAAGTGAATCAACATAAATGAATGTCAAAATTGTCAAGAAAAATAACACAAAAAATGCATACATGAAAATAACAATATTTCAACTAAAAATGAATGAAAGTAACAAGGAAAAAAATTTTATACAAGAATTTACCATAAAAGCTGGAAAATCTAATGAATTTTTTTGTTTAATTTTTTTCTTGTCTTTTTCTCTCTCTTTTTTTTCTCTTTTTTTCTCTCTCTTTTTTTCTCCTAAGCCTAAAAACTTCAAATGAAGAAATCTAACCGTTATTTATAGTGGATGAAAGACGACAAGGGTCGAGGCTTCCACCAATTTTTACAAATTTATTTTTATTTCTTTTATTTGCTATTCATTATTTTTTATTTATTTGATTTATTTTTATTAATTAGATGATTTGATTTAAATTAATTATTTTTGTCATTAAGTGAATTGCATCATGCATGACATCATCATTTCTAGAGATTTTTAGATATGCTTGTATAATTTGAAAAATCATACTGTAAAATTTAATTAAAAGAACTAAATTGCAAAAAAATTAAAAATTATGTATTTACAATAAAATTTTATATGATTAATTTAATATTAAAAATTATTTTTACGTAAAATAAAAAAATAAAAATAGCAAACTCGTAAATTTTACGAGCAAAACACTAATCAGGAAAAATTATTATATGTAAAAAATAAAAAAATTCAAAAAATAAATTGAATTTGCAAAAATTATTTAATGTGAATTAAATAACAATATTTGAAGAATTTTAAAAATTATAAACTTAGAAAAATCCTACTAAAAAATTTATAAAGTAAAAAAACTCTGTATCTCGATCACAAAAAAATTTTTAAAACTCATAAAATAAATTGAATTTTCCAAAACTGATTTAATATGAATTAAAAATAATATTTGAAGAATTTTAAAAATTATAAACTAAGAAAAATCCTTCAAAAAAAATTTACGAAGTGGAAAATACCTTATTTTGGAAACAGGGGAAATCGTGAAAGAAAATGCAAAACTCATAAAATAAAATGAATTTGAAAAACTAATTTAATATGAACTTAATGATGATATTTAAAGAATTTGAAAAATTATAAATGCAGAAAACTTCCTTCAAAAAAATTTACAGAGTTGAAAACTCTGCATCTTGGAAATAGGGAAAAATTATGAAAAAAATGTAAAATTCATAAAATAAAATAAATTTTTTGAAACTGATTTAATAATGATTAAATTGAAATATTTAAAGAATTTTAAAGTTCAAAACTCGAGAAAATTCTACCAAAAATTTTACAGATAAAAAAAGG
>JBBYHM010392077.1:3586-14391 GCA_038381775.1 Adansonia rubrostipa | reverse complement strand
AAGTCTATTTCAAAGTAATGCTATGAACTAAACCTACATGCTCTCGCCCAAAAGCATTGTAGGATCCTTTGTGTGGGCAACTTTTATTAAGTATTATCAATGAAAATGACTGAACATTTTGCATTCATTCTTTGTGTTCATAGTTTTTGTCAACCTTAGAACTTTCTTCACATATTTTTCCACTGATATTGTTCTTTTTCATATTTTCAAGTGTTCTGATGAAGATGGCATGGATGTTCATACTAAAGCTGTAGAAATCAATTTTGAGTAACTGATCTATGTCAATGAGGCCAAATCTGAAAAAGATCCTAAAAAGAATGCCATATTCCTAGAGCTATTGAGACTAGTTAAATAAGAAAAAAAACAAATATTACCCTATGAAGAACCCACTAAAACCATAAACCTTGGAATAGAGAAAGATTGAAAAGAGGTTAAAATCGAAACCTCCATAAATCCATCAACTTGAGCTAAACTAATAAGTCTCCTTCAGGAATATTGAGATGTGTTTACCTGGTCCTATCAAGACATGTCTAGATTAGATACCAATATTGTAGTTCATAAACTTCTTTTCAAACCTAAATTCAAACCAATTCCACAAAAGTTAAGGAGGATAAAACCATAGATACTCCTTAAGATCAAGGAAAAAGTCAAGAAACAATTTGAAGCAGGATTTCTTGAGGTAGCCAAATATCCTGAATATGTAACCAACATAGTCCCAATTCCTAAGAAGGATGATAAAGTGTGAATATGTATGGACTATAGAGACCTGAACCAAGCCAGCCCTAAAGATAATTTTCCTCTGCCTTACATTGATACCTTAGTAGACAACAATATCAAAAATACCTTATTTTCTTTGATGGATGGGTTTTCGGGCCATAATCAAATCAAAATGGCAGTTGAAGACATGGAAAAGACCACTTTCGTGACCATGTAAGGAACTTTTTACTTGCCTTTCAAGTTAAAAATGCTGGGGCAACTTACCAAAGGGCTATAGTAACATTGTTCCATGACCTTATGCACAAAGTATTAGAGGTCTACGTGGATGACATGATTGCCAAATTAACAAAAGAGAGTGAACATGTTGCTAATCTATGAAATCTCTTTAAAAGGCTTCGCAAATACTAGCTCAAGCTAAATCCTACCAAATGCACATTTGGCGTCATCTTTGGTAAATTATTGGGATTCATTGTGAGTAAGAAAGGAATAAAGGTGGATCCTAACAAGGTTAAGGCTATTCAAAACCTACCACCACCTCAAATTAAAAAGAAAGTGAAAAGTTTCTTAGAAAGACTGAACTACATAGCCCGATTCATATTTCAGTTGACCGAGAAATATGATTGATCTTTAGGCTAGTTAAAAAACAAAATCCTAGAGAATAAGATAAAAAATCCTAAGAAGCTTTCAAAAGGGTCAAACATTACCTTTCGAACTCTCTAGTACTTATGCCACTAGTGCCCAGATGATCATTAATCCTGTATATATTAATCCTAGACAAGTTGATTGGTTGCTTATTAGGATAACATGATGAATTAGGAAAGAAGGAATAAACTGTCTATTACTTGAGCAAGAAATATAAAAAATATGAAAATAATTATCCATTTGTAGAGAAGCTATGTTGCGCTTTAGCTTGGACAGCACGGTTAAGGCAATACATGCTGTACCACACTACATGGTTAATCACTAAGCTTGTTCCCATCAAGTATTTGTGCGAAGCCCCTGCCTTGTTTAGGAGATTAGCCAGACAGTAAATTATGCTTTCTGAGTATGACATTGTGTACATAAACTAGAAAACCATTAAAGGCAATGTAATATTAGACTTTTTGGCAAGTCAAGCAACAGATAACTATCAGCCTTTACACTTTAAGTTCCTTATGAAGACTTGATGTGCATATTTGAAGTAAAGAACACGGTCAAGAGTGGGTCATCATGGAGAATTACTTTGATAGAGCTTCAAACACACTGAGGCATTGAATTAGGGTAATTATCATCTCACCTAAGGGAAACCATTACCCTTTCACAGCCAAATTAAACTTTGACTGCACCAACAATATAGCCAAATATGATGCTTGCATCATAGGACTCTAAGCAGCCATTGAAAGAGGCATTCAAACACTGCAAGTGTTTGGAGATTTAGCCCTCGTTATTTACCAACTAAACGGAGAATTGTAAATAGATGATGCTAAACTGATCTACAATAGGAATCTGATATCAAAGCTCGAGAAAGAGTTTGATGATATTAGCTTTCAACATCTACCTCAAGAAGAGAACCAAATTGCTGATGCCTTGGCCACTTTATCTTTCATGTTTAAAGTCAATCAAGAATCCAACATTTGTCCTATCCAAATGAGTATCTATTCAACCTTGGCACATTGCTAGAATATTGAAAAAAAGAAGGTGGTTTACCAGGGTATCATGACATCCTTCAATACATCAAGGATCAATGATACCCAGAAAGCACCTCCGAAGCTGATAAGAGAACCATAAATGATTAGCTATGAACTTCATTTTGGATGGTGATATTTTGTACAAGAAAGGCTGGGATCAGATGTTAGTTAGATGCATGGATGTCTCTAAAGCCAAAAGAATACTTAAAAAATTTCCTAAAAGAATTTGTGGTATGCATGCTAAAAGATACTGAATGGCAAAACAAGTCATGCGATCAGGTTATTATTGGTTGACTCTTGAAAATGATTGCATTGCTATCTCAAAAGTGTCACAAATGACAAAACTTTGTTGACAAGATTCACGTCCCACCAACACCTCTACATGTTATGACAGTATGGCCTTTTTTTCTATTGGGCATGGACATGATTGGACTGATTACCCCTAAGGCTTCTAATGGGCATCGTTTCATTTTGGTCACAATTGATGATTTCACCAAATAGGTAAAGGTAGTTTCTTATGCCAATGTCACTAGATCTGTTGTGTACAAATTTGTGCAATGGGACATCATCTGTAGATATGGTCTTCCCGAACAAATCATTATGAACGTAACTTGAAAAATAAGATGATGCAAGCAGTCTGCTCTCAGTCTAAGATTCAGCATCTAAACTTTATCCTATACCACCTGAAGATAAATAGAGTAGTTAACGTAACCAACAAGAATATCAAGAAAACAGTTGAAAAATGGTTGAGATATACAAAAATTGGCATGAAAAGTTACCTTTTGCTTTACATGCTTATCACACAGCCATACGAACTTTTACAGGTGCTACCCTATTTTTCTTGGTCTACGGCGTGGAAGTTTTTCTACCTATTAAGGTTGAAATCCTTTCCCTCAGAGTTTTAATGGAATCACAACTTCAAGAGGCTGAATGGGTTAAAAACTGGTAAGAATAGCTTAACCTTATTGAAGAGAAAAGAACCAAAGCCATCTATCATTGGTAGATGTATCAAAAATGCATGATGAGAGCACATGACAAAAAGGTCCATCCTTGTTAGTTCCGAGAAGGTGACTTGTTGCTCAAACAAATTCTTTCCATCCATAAAGCTACTCACAAAAAATGGATCCTAAATTGGAAAGGGCCATAGATAGTGAAACACGTATTCTCTAGAGGAGCCTTAATCTTAACTATGATGGACGGCAATGACTTGCCCAACTCCATGAATTCTAATTCTGTTAAGAAATACTATGCCTAAAAGGACTTAAGGATGAAAACTCGAAAGGGTATCCTCTTAGTCCCTTGCTTACCACTGACCAAAAAAATCCAAAAAAAGGAAAATATAAGACAAAACAACAAAAACAAAAAGAAAAAGGAAAAAATTAGCTTATATTGAAAACTTGAAAGGGCGACTTAAGTGATCAGACGTTTTTAATCAAACCAAGCCAAGCACAAACCATCACCAAAACCAATTTTCCCCATATTCAAGACCCTAAATCATAACCTAACCCATCTGTTCTGTGTTAACCAACCCTACCAAAATCCCATCCATACCTACACTCAAAAAATAAGAACCGCCTAACTTTGAGGCCCCATTCCATTATAAGGTAATTGAAGGAATCTTCTTATGAGTCGGCCAATACTAAAAGGATTAATTACTGGAGAGAAATCTCTAAAGATAGTCAGTGAAGAGTTCATGTCATCAACATCAAAGCCAATTGACCGAGAAAACTTATCTTATCTCTTTTTAATTTTAAAATTTTTCATAATCTCATAAGTTTGTCATAACTTGTACCCTTTTTTTTGAATGAAAATATAACTATTTGATTTCTTACAAAACCTTTTTGTAGCCCTATATTCCATGTTATATCATGTTTATCCTTTAATTGATAATGCTTGATAAATGAACAAAACTGATAACAGGATTTCCCAGCATTCGAAAGATAGAACTTTGTAGGAACTTTGTTTCATGTTTAAAGACTAAGAAAGAACTCTTGAGGCCATAACCAACCTTGCTTTGAGACCCCATAACTTAAAAATTTGCTCAAAACCTCATCTCTCTAAGTGGTTATGGACCTTCGGTACCTTCAAAGAAAGGACAACCTTAACATTTAAAGCCTCTAGAAATCTAGAGCAAGATTGATGAATCTTGGGTCAAAGGCCACCTCACCAAAACCAAAGAAAGCCCGAAACCAGCCATTGGATTAGGCTTTTAAAGTCATCACCCCTGTATCAATTAGGTAGGCATTTGCATCTTTATTTATTATGTAGCATGTAACATCAAAAAAAAATTATAGGGAACCTAAGGTATAATTTTTGATTTTGAGAAACCTTAAAAGGCCTCAATCCTCAAAGAGCGGGGCTCTTCCCTAGCTTGAAACCTATACAAGCTAGTGGCAACTACCTACCTCAGTCCTCAAAGAGTAGGACACTTCTTTAGCTTAAAGCCCACACAAGCTGGTTGCAACTACCTATCTTAGTCCTTAAAGAGCAGAATGCTTCTTAAAGCCCACACAAGCTGGTGGCAACACATAACCTACCTCAGTCTTTAAAGAGTATGATGTTTTCTTACCTTAAAGCCTACATAAACTGGTGGCACTTATTTTTTACCTTAAAGCCTACACAAGCTGGAGGCATTCGTCTACCTGAGTCCATGATAAGCTAGACATTTTTCTTTACCTACCTCGAAGCCCACACAAGCTAATGGCACCTATTTGAAAAAAATTAGAAAACAACATAGTAGGGAGGTTAAACCCTACAAAACTCATCAAAATCTTCTTTTTCTGTAGGTTGTTTAACCCATCTCAACATGATACTAAATAACTCTCCACTTTTCATCAAGCACATAAATCCATCATCATATCCAAACAAAATGGTGTCTATTTGTCTTTGCCCTATTCCTAATACTTAGAAACAGCCAAAAAAGGGTAGCTGTGGACACTTTATTTTGTCCAAGCTAGTTTTTGGCATCTGAAGAGTTAGGTAAAAGATGGTAAAATCAAAAAATAGAAATAAAAACTGAGGGATAACTGTCGGGTGCCATGTCATCAGGCACTATTAGGCAACACGGCACCAGGCAAAGAAATTTTTGAAAAAGTCTAAAATGCCTATAGGTCATATTAAAGAAAAATATAAAATTGAGGCATCAAAGGCTATTTTTCGTGGTGTCACCAAGGTTATTCAAATGAATACACAAGTTAATTTCTCTTTGTTTGTGACAAGTTAAGGTAACTCGAGAAGCCACAGGTATATGCAAGTTATATTGGTGCACGAGTATTGATACGAGGCCTTTATGGTGCAAAAAACTTGAATTTTCCCATGTAGTATCAATACTAGAGGGTTTAGTATCGATACCTAAGGTGTGGTGTTGATACCTAGCATGTTTGTATCAATACAAGCTTTGACAGCAACTAATGTTGTGATTTTTGATGAAATGTATTGATACATAAGCATAAGTATCGATACAAGTCAATGGAGTATCGATATAGGCCTTTAAGTCTTAAGACTGGAAATAATTTTTACTCTTAGTATCGCTATACACCTCCTTGTATCAATACTCAAGGGTAAAAATTGCCTTGTGTATTGATACAACATATACAATAAGGCAATTTGCCTTGCTCGGACCATTTTTCAACCTTTGAAAATCTGATTCAAACATGTTTTTAGCACCAAGAAACCTTCATAAAACATTGCAAACTTTAGCTTTAGGCCTATGATCATATTTAAACAAATTTTAGAGCCCAAACAACCAATGACAAAGGTCATTTTCACAAGATATATGATTGTAAAAGGGTGTTAGGCATATCATCAGCTGGGAGGCTATTGCAACTTTTCTACTCTCTTTCTCAGCATGACAGAACTAATGAAAAGAAAACAAACTGAGCATGGTAGCTGGGGATATTCCCTAGTCCAGGAAAGAAAAATAAAAAATGCACTTACCTTGTCTCCTAAAGGAATTGGCTGAGCCTTAGATTAAAAAGAAAGACTTTCGGCTATTTGAAAAAGGACTTTTCCAAGAGAAAAAAAAACTCTCTTAGCCATAAAAAAAAATTCTCAACTATCAAAGAAGCTCTCCAACAATCCTAGAAAACTCTTCATCCATCCCCACAAGTCCTCCATCAACTCCATCTCCCATAACTAACCATAATACTATTCCATTGCCTTTCACCCTTAACCAACCTTCATTTCCATGGCTCCCTAAAACCACCACTAGAACACCTTTAAAACTCAACCTTTCATATGCTTTCATCCTCAAAATGCCTTTTAGCAACCATATTACCATGAAGCTTCCTTTTTTCACCCTTTTCTTGCTAAACAATAGCTAAAAGAGGGAATAAACTGAGCTTAAAATTACTACTTAAAAAAAAAAAGAAACTTCAAGCTTTTGCTGGTATTTTTTTACCTTGTTCCATATATTTTTTATTTTAATCATTCATTTCATTTTAGTAAGCTCTTCATATTGCCATGACCCTCCCAATACTCTCATGCATCTTTGTTACCTTGGTTGTAGTAGTCCTAAGATCTTAATGACCCTCTTGACACCTTGCTGTTGTTAGATATAAACTCACCATGCTTTATTTTCATCATCATACAACCTCATTTTATGCATCTTTTGCCATGTTCCTTCTATATTCACATATCCATTTCATATAAATGGTCACTTTAATGTGTCTTAGGTATGTTCAAATATTTTTCTTGTGTTTTAAGGAGGCTCATGAAATAAAAAATATTGTCTTGACAACTCCAACATCTACTTCTTTGTATAAACATGTTTGTCATCAAATTGGTCTCCCAATCTTGGAGGCAAATTAATATTCCAGCTCTAGATTCATGGTGAAATAAGTTCATTTAAAAAAAAGAAAAAAAATCCATTTAGCATTAATCCTTGATCTTGAGTCTCATGTTTCTTTTGTGACATGGTTAAAGGTTGTTCCATCTTCTCAAACTACTATGGAATTATGGAATAAACTTGTGAACCCCATGTTACTTTTTGTCGCGAATGTTTAGATATCCTAGACCCAAGCCTATCTTAAAAAAATCAGAATATCAAATAATCCCCCCCTTTTTGCTCTGCTAGCACTGTGGTCTAAACTTGAAAAATCATTTTTGAACCATAAAATATTTCCTTTGATTTTTCTAATATTTTCCCTTTAAAGGGCATCAAATTACCTTTCTAACGGTGTCTTATTTGCCTTCGGATCATCCTGGATAAGAACAATGTGCAACATTTTATTTGGGCCATTTCGGCCGAAATAATTTTTATGAAATTTCTAAATATTTTCCCAAAATGGTTCACAAAATTCCCTTTTTGGAAAGGTATTATCTATGATCTAACGATCCTGGATAAGCTTAGAATGATTTTTTGAAATCCAACATGCCCTTTTAATTATACATGCTGCCAATGCTGAGGTGAACCTAACTTCAAAAATTAATTCTGCTTAGAAAATGATTTTCCAAAATTTTGGGACTATTTTTATATTAAACCTTGTTGAGTTACCTTTCCAACAATACCTCATTTACCCCCTAAAGCTTTCGGATATACCCAAAAATATGTTGTCCCTTGTTTTCAACCTAATTTTTGAATCTTTTTTTATCGAGACGTTTAAATGTCTCGAAATGCACCCGTTTGGTCTCTCTCACAACATCAACCCTTTTTTACTCTGATCAAGATTAAAACAAAAAAAGTAGGATTTCATATTAAAATTTTCACTAGTGGAGATACTCTTACTCCACTACTCAAAGGGGATACTAAAACCCTATTTTTAATTCACATTTTCTTTTTATTCCTAAATGTTTGCCTAATTTTGGGGATACTCTAACCCCACTACTCAAAAGGGATACTCTAACCTCGTTTTTTATTTAAAATTCAAATTTTTACTTTAATCTCAACTATATTCATAACTCTATTTTAGGAGATACTCTAACCTCACCGCACCAAAGGGATACTCCAACCTTATTTTTCCCTCAACAACTTAAAATTGTTTTTTCTTTCGGATACCTCAACCTATTATGATAAAAATCATCTTTGTCCTTCAAATTACCACTGAATCCAGACCAATCTTTAAAATTGCCATCTCAGTTATTATTCAATAATCAAAGGTAATTATGAGATACATTTTGGTTACCCCTCCCTTTTTACATTCTTTTGTTTGCAATTGCTTACTTATGATATTATTATATTTCTCATTTTTTGATTACCAACTTGTTTCTTTTTATAGTGATTATTATGCATCCATATTTAAAATTTGTTTTCCAATAAAATTTACAAGGCAATATTTTATGTTGGTATCTCTCCAGTGCCTAATACAAAACATCCAATTTTTTAAAATTCAATCCGAACATCATTTTCACAAAAATTCATATGTTCCTCACATCTCAAGGTGCATATATGACCTAATCTTCATTAAAAAACCCGGATTTCCATTTTCCAAAACTTTATGCATTAAAGAGGCTTATATCTAAATAGAGATCAAATGGAACCAATTTTACTGAGATCAAAGTGAGACATAGTTAATAGGTATTGATTTCGGGTGTTATCAGGATACTAGTTCTTCCTTGCACATAACCTACTCTCTAACCTACCAACGAATCTTTGGACTTCGTAGACCTTGAAATTTGTGTTTCGAGTTTCATAACTCATAAAATCTTTTTCAATAGGCATCCAATCTTGCCTAGCCTAAAAAGATCGATGGTGACTCCAAGTTTATGGCCACTTAATGGTAGCCATCCGACTAGTTGGATGAGCAACTCACCTGACGGTCTCTTCCCTTTCTTCCCCATTATTATGCCTAATCTAAATTTGGGTTCATGGGATAAATCAAAGTCTCGATCATAATCAATCATCATTTATTTTTAAGTCGACTATGCTATGCCTTTTAGATCATCTGAAGTTTTAAAGGTCGGGCACCTAACGATAAAGCTCTATGAAAGTACATTTTCCAAGATAAATCACCCTCGATAATGTCCTCTACCTTAGATATGCACATCAAATCTTTGTAAAAAAAATCTAAGTCTAAAGGCTGACAGTCATCTGTTACCCGGCTTGCCAAGAAATCTGCTATTGTACTTCCCTTAATAGCTTTTTAATTTATGTACACAATGTCATACTCAAAAAACAAGACTTGCCACCTAGCTAACCTCCCTAATAAGGCAAGAGCTTTGTACAAATAATTGACGGGATCGAGTTTAGCAATTAGCCATATAATGTACTACAATATGTATTGTCTCAACCTCTAAGCTATCTAAGTTAGAGCATAACATAACTTCTCTATAAATGAATAATTATTTTCATATTCTATGAACTTCTTGCTTAAGTAGTAAATAACTTGTTCCTTTTGCTTAGCTCATCATGTTGACCTAATTCACAGCCCATTGACTCATTGAAAATGATAGATATAGGATTAACGACTAGTCGAGCATTGGTGGCTCATGTACCTAAAGGTTTAAAAGGTAATGTTTGACCTTATCAAAAGCTTCTTGACATTCGCCATTCCATTCTTTAGGATTTTGTTTTTAAAGTAGCCAAAAGATTATATCACATTTGTTTGTCAACTGAGATATGAATCGAGCTATGTAGTTCAACCTTTTGAGGAAACTTTTTATTTCTTTTTGAGTTCAAGGTGGTGGCAAATTTTGGAAGGCCTTGACTTTATCGGGATCAACTTTTATTCCTTTCTTTGCTCACAATAAAGCCCAAAGGTTTATCGAATATGATGCCGAATGTGCATTTGGCAGGATTCAACTTAAGTTGATATTTGTGTAGTCGTTTGAAGAGTTTTCACAAGTTGGCAATGTGTTCACTTTTCTTTGGTGATTCGGTGATCATATCATCCATGTAGACCTTTATTTTTTTGTGCATAATGTCATCGAACAATGTTATCACCCTCTGATAGGTTGCCTTAGTGTTTTTTAGCACAAAGGGCATCACTTTGTAGTAAAAAATGCACCACATGGTTACAAAGGTGATTTTTTCCATGTCTTCAATCATTATTTTAATTTGGTTATAGCTCAAAAACCTATCCATGAAGGAAAATAGTGCATTTTTGGCAGTGCTATCTACTAGGGTATTGATGTATGGCAAAGAAAAATTATCCTTGGGACTAGCTCGGTTCAAGTCCTTGAAGTCCACACACATCTATATTTTACCATTTTTTTTGGAACTGGGACTATATCAACTACCCATTCAGGATATTTAGCTATGTTAAGAATTCCTACTTCAAATTGTTTGTTCACTACTTTTTTGATCTTTAGAAGCATTTCAGGCTTTATCCTTCTGAACTTTTGTTGTATAGGCTTACACTCAAGTTTAAGGGGAAGTTTATGGATCATAACGTTGGTGCTTAATCTAGGCATGTCTTGGTGGGACCGGGTAAACACAGCTCGATATTCTTGAAAGAGACTTATCAGTTCAGCTCAAATTAATGG
>JBBYHM010392027.1:0-14396 GCA_038381775.1 Adansonia rubrostipa | reverse complement strand
AGGGTGATTTTTGGAGTGTGTAATGGTTGAAAGTGAGTGTTTTGGGGCTATTTTTGGGTGGTGGGGGAAGAGCTACGGGATTCTGGTTTTCTTGGTGTGTGAATGTGTTTTGGAAGTGTAAATGCGCTGGAATCTAACCGTTTTTAGCTGAGATAGAAGTGGTCCATTTATACCAGCCTTTTGGAGCCAAATTAGAGGTGTTTTTAGCCATTTTTCAAGGGGGACAAGGTGATGTCAGCATGGTGGTTATACGGTGGCTGTAGGGAGGAGCTTGCTGCCAATGTGATGGGCATAGGGTGGCTGCATTAAATGCTAAAATGCTTTTCTACCAAATAGGGTGGCTGATGGTGATATTGGTTAACAAGCTATAGAGTAGGGTGATAATGTGATGTTGACCCTTTTTGATCCAATTTAGACTTTAAAAAATGTTATGATTAATTTAAAAGTCTAAATTCGTAATCTGATATATGTTTAATCTTTCTTGATGCAAAGAAATGAGTTAAAATCGAGTTTTGGATCAACGGTGGATGAGTCAAAAATGCCTGGATCATGAAAATGGCCTGCATGTATCGATACATTGCATAATATATGGATACATTTGGTCCAAAAACCTTGATATTATTGATACAATAAACATTGTATCGATACTATGAACCATGATATCGATACATGTTGATATGTATCGATACATTCGTTTATAAAATGCATGTTTTGGTCTGGCATGGTCTAGTATTGATACATGAGGTCCTGTATCGATACAGAGGCTTATGTATCGATACATCTACTTGATGTATCGATACAAATAGGGACATTTCAAATTTTTGGCACGTTGCAGCATTGTATCAATACATGAGAACCAAATGAGGAGAATGTGTTTACGATGCCTAATCATGAAAAAAAAAAGATTATCATGGGCATCCATGTTTGTCATAATTGATAGAATAACATTGATTACATAATATGTTGGAAATAAAAGCTTTTCTTATCAAGCCAAAGTGTCAATGTCATCTATCCTAATGAGGAGAATATGTTTATAGCACCCAGTCCTAAAAAAAAGGAGATTAATGCATGCATCCATGTTTGTCACAATTGACGGAATAACATTGATTCCAGAAAAAGGTGGAAAGAAAAGCTTTTCATATCAAGCCAAAGCATCAATATCATCCATCCCAATGAAGAAACTGTGTTTATGGTGTCCAATCATGAAAAAAAGAAGACATTAATACATGCATCTATGTTTGCCACAACTGACAGAATAACATTCAGAATATTGTGGAAAGAAAGGCTTTTCATATCATCAATATCATCTATCCCAATGATGAGAATGTGTTTATGGTCCCCAATCATGAGAAAAAGGGGATTAGTACACGCATCCATGTTTGTCACAATTGACAGAATAACATTAATTACAAAAAAAATGCTAGAAAGAAAAGCTTTTCTTATTACGCCAAAGTATCAATGTCATGTATCCCAATGGGGTTAATGTGTTTATGGTGCCCAGTCATGAAAAAAAGGAGATTAATACATGCATCCATGTTTGTCACAGTTTATGGATCTAAAAAATGCTGGAAAGAAAAGCTTTTCTTATCAAGCCAAAGCATCAATATCATCTATCCTAATGAGGAAAATATGTTTATGGTGCCCAATCATGAAAAAAAGAAGAGATTAATACATGCATCTATGTTTGCCACAACTAACAGAATAACATTGATTCTAGAATATTACGGAAAGAAAGGCTTTTCATATCATCAATATCATCTATCCCAATGATGAGAATGTGTTTATGGTGCCCAATCATGAAAAAAAGGGGATTAGTACATGCATCCGTGTTTGTCACAATTGACGGAATAACATTAATTACAAAAAAAATGCTGGAAAGCAAAGCTTTTCTTATTATGCCAAAGTATCAATGTCATCTATCCCAATGGGGTTAATGTGTTTATGGTGCCCAGTCATGAAAAAGGAGATTAATACATGCATCCATGTTTGTCACAGTTTATGGATCTAAAAAATGCTGGAAAAAAAAAGCTTTTCTTATCAAGCCAAAGCATCAATATCATCTATCCCAATGAGAAGAATGTGTTTATGGTGCCCAATCATGAAAAAAAGGAGATTAATATGTGCAATCATGTTTGTCACAATTGACAAAATACAATTGATTCCAAAAAATGGTGGAAAGAAAAGCTTTTCATATCATCAATATCATCTATCCTAATGAGGAGAATGTATTTATAGTGCCCAATCATGAGAAAAAAGAGATTATTACATGCATCCATGTTTGTCACAATTGACAGAATAACATTGATTATAAAAAATTCTGAAAAGAAAAGCTTTTCTTATTAAGCCAAAGCATTAATATCATCTATCCCAATGAGGTGAATGTGTTTATAGTGCCCAATCATGGAAAAAATGAGATTAATACATGCATCCATGTTTGTCATAGTTGACAGAATAACATTGATTCCAAAAAATGCTAGAAAGAAAAGCTTTTCTTATCATGCCAAAGCATCAATATCATCTACCCCAATAAGGAGAATGTGTTTATGGTGCCCAATCATGAAAAAAAAGAGATTAATACATGCATCCATGTTTGTCATAATTGACAGAATACCATTGATTCCAAAAAATGGCGGAAAAAAAAGCTTTTCTTTTCAAGCCAAAGGGTCAATGTCATCTATCCCAATGAGGAGAAGGTGTTTATGGTGCCCAATCATGAAAAAAACAGAGATTGATGCAAGCATCCATGTTTGTCACAATTGATGGAATAACATTGATTCCAAACAATGGTGGAAAGAAAAGCTTTTCTTATCAAGCCAAAGTGTCAATGTCATCTATCCCAATGAGAAGAATATGTTTATGGTACCCAATCATGAAAAAAAAAAGAGATATTACATGTATCCATGTTTGTTACGATTGACTAAAAAACATTGATTCCAAAAAAGAGCTAGAAAGAAAAGCTTTTTTTACCAAGCCAAAGTGTCAATATCATCTATCCCAATGAGAGGAATGTGTTTATTATGACCAATCATGAAGAAAAAGGAGATTATTATGAGCATCCACGTTTGTCATAATTGACAGATAACATTGATTCCAAAAAATGATGGAAAGAAAAGCTTTTCTTATCAAGCCAAAGTGTCAATGTCATCTATCCTAATAAGGAGAATGTGTTTACGGTGCCCATTCATGAAAAAAAAAAGAGATTATTGCATGCACCCATGTTTGTCATGATTGACGGAGTAACCTTGATTCCAAAAAATGGTGGAAAGAAAAGCTGTTCTTATAAAGCCAAAGCCTCAATGTCATCTATCCTAATGAGGAGAATATGTTTATGGTGCCCAGTCAAGAAAATAGGGAGATTATTATGTGCATCCATGTTTATCACGATTAACGGAATAACATTGATTCCAAAAAATGCTAAAAAAAAGCTTTTCGTATGAAGCCAAAGAGTCAATATCATTTATCCTAATAAGGAGAATGTGTTTTTGGTGCCCAATCATGCAAAAAAAGAGACTAATACGTGCATCCATGTTTGTCAAAATTGACAGAATAACATTGATTCCAAACAATGGTGGAAAGAAAAGCTTTTCTTATCAAGCCCAAGCATCAATGTCATATATCTCAACGGAGAGAATGTGTTTATGATGCCTAGTCATGAAAAAAAGGAGATTATTGCATGCATCCACATTTGTTACAATCGATGAAATAACATTGATTCCTAAAAATGGTGGAAAGAAAGGCTTTTCTTATCAAGCCAAAGCATCAATATCATCTATCACAATAAGGAGAATGTGTTTATGCTGCCCAATCATGAAAAAAATGAGATTAATACATGCATCCATGTTTGTCACAATTGACAAAATAACATTGATTCCAAACAATGGTGGAAAGCTTTTCTTATCAAGCCTAAGCATCAATGTCATCTATCCAAATGAGGAGAATGTGTTTACGGTGCCTAATCATGAAAAAAAAGAGATTATTGCATGCATCCACAATTGTCATGATTGATGGAATAACATTGATTCCAAAAAATTATGGAAAGAAAAGCTTTTCTTATCAAGCCAAAGCATCAATATCATCTATTGCATTGAGGAGAATGTGTTATGCTGCCCAATCATGAAAAAGAAGGTGATTAATACATGCATCTATGTTTGTCCCAATTGATAAAATAACATTGATTCCAAACAATGGTGGAAAGCTTTTCTAATCAAGTCCAAGCATTAATGTCATCTATCCCAATGAGGATAATGTGTTTATGGTGCCCAATCATGAAACAAGGAGATTATTACATGCATCCATATTTGTCACGATTAACGAAGTAACATTGATTCCAAAAAATGCTGGCAATGAAAGGCTTTTTTATCAAGGCAAAGCATCAATATCATCTATGCCAATGAGGAGAATATGTTTATGGTTCCCAATCATGAGAAAATGGAGATTAATATTTGCATCCATGTTTGTCACAATTGACGGAATAAAATTAATTACAAAAAAGGGTGGAATAGCTTTCCTTATCAAGCCAAAGCGTCAATATCATGTATTGCAGTGAGGAGAATGTGTTTCTGGTGCCCAATCATGAAAGAAAAGGAGATTAATACATGCATCCACATTTGCCACAATTGACAGAATAACATTGATTCCAAAAAATGTTGGAAAGGAAAGCTTTTCTTATCAAGCCAAAGTGTCAATATCCTCTATCCCAATAAGGAGAATGTTTATAGTGCCCAATCACAAAAAAAAAAGGAGATGAATGTGTTTACATGTATCCATGTTTGCCACAATTGATGAAATAACATTGATTCCAAAAAAAGGTGGAAAGAAAAGCTTTTCCTATCAAGCCAAAGCATTAATATCATGTATCCTAATAAGGACAATGTGTCTATGGTGCCCAATCATGAAAGAAAGGAGATTATTACGTGCATCCATGTTTATCATAACTGATGGAATAACATTGATTCCAAAAAATGGTGGAAAGAAAAGCTTTTCTTATCAAGCCAAGGTGTCAATGTCATCTATCCCAACGAGGAGAATGTGTTTATAGTATCCAATCATTAAGAAAATAGATTATACATGCATCCACGTTTGTCACGATTGTCGGAATAACATTGATTCCAAAAAGCTAGAAATAAAAGCTTTTCTTATCAAGCCAAAGCGTCAATATCATCTATCCCAATGAGGAGAATGTGTTTACGGTGCCCAATCATGAAGAAAAGGAGATTAATACATGCATCTATAATTGTCACAGTTGATGGAATAACATTGATTCCAAAAAATGCTAGAAAGAAAAGCTTTTTTATCAAGCCTATGTGTTAATGCCATGTATCCTAATGAGGCAAATGCGTTTATGGTGCCCAATCATGAAAAAAAGGAGACTAATGCGGGCATCCATGTTTGTCACAATTAATGGAATAACATTGATTCTGAAAAATGGTGTAAAGACAAGCTTTTCATGAAAAGCCAAAGCATCAATATCATCTATGCCAATGAGTAGAATGTGTTTATGGTGCCCAATCATGAGAAAAAGAAAATTATTACGGGCATCCATGTTTGTCACAATTGATAGAATAACACTGATTCCAAAAAAATGCTAGAAAGAAAAGCTTTTCTTATCAAGCCAAAGATCAATGTCATCTATCCTAATGAGGATAATATGTTATTCTGCCAAATCATGAAAAAAGGAGATTAATACGTGCATCCATGCTTGTCACAATTGATGGAATAACATTGATTCCAAAAAATGCTGGAAAGAAAGGCATTTCTTATCAAGCCAAAGTGTCAATATCTTTTATCCTAATAAGGAGAAAGTGTTCATGGTGCCCAATCATGAAAAAAGGAGATTATTATGGGCATCCATGTTTGTCACACTTGACAGAATAACATTGACTCCTAAAAATGGTGGAAAGAAAAGCTTTTCATGTCAAGCCAAAGCATCAATATCATCTATCCCAATGAGGAGAAAGTGTTTATGGTTCCTTACATGAAAAAAAAAAGGGATTATTACGTGCATCCATCTTTGTCATGATTGACAGAATTACATTGATTCCAAAAAATACTGGAAAGAAAAGCTTTTCATATCAAGCCAAAGATTCAATATCATCTATCCCAATGAGGAAAATGTGTTTGTGGTGCCCAATCATGAAAAAAGAAGATTAATTTGTGTATCCATGTTTGTCACAATTGACGGAATAAAATTGACTCTAAAAAATGATGGAAAGAAAAGCTTTTTATATCACCCCAAAGCATCAATATCATCTATCCCAATGAGAAGAATATGTTTATGGTGCCCAATATTGAAAAAAAGAAGACTGTACATGCATCTAAGTTTGTCACAATTGACGAAATAACATTGATTTCAAAAATGATGGAAAGCAAAGCTTTTCTTATCAAGCCAAAGCATCAATGTTATCTATCCCAATAAAGAGAATTTGTTTATGGTGCTAATCATTAAAAAAAAGATTAGTGCATGCATCCATGTTTGTCATAATTGAAAGAATAACATTGATTCCAAAAAATGGTGGAAAGGAAAGCTTTCCTTATTAAGCCAAAGCATGAGAATGTGTTCATGGTGCCCATTCTTGAAAAAAAGGAGTTTATAACGTGCATCCATATTTGTCATAATTGATGGAAAAATGTTGATTCCAAAAAAATGGTGGAAAGAAAAGCTTTTCTTATCAAGCCAACGCGTCAATGTCATCTATCCCAATAAGGAGAATGTGTTTATAGTGCCCAATCTTGGGAAAAAGGTGATATTAAATGCATCAATGTTTGTCAGGATTGTTGGAATAATATTGAATCCAAAAAGTGATGGAAAGAAAACCTTTTCTTACCAAACCAAAGCATCAGTGCCATCTATCCTAATAAGGAGAATGTGTTTATGGCACCCAATCATGAAATAAAGAAGATTAACACGTGCATCCAAGCTTGTCACAATTGACAAAATAACATTGATTCCAAAAATGCTGGAAAGAAAAGCTGTTCTTATCAAGCCAAAGCATCAATGTCATCTACCCTAATAAGGAGACTATGTTTATGGTGCCCAATCATGAAAAATAGGAGATTATTACGTGCATCTATGTTTGTCACAATTGACGTACCAATGTTGATTCCAAAAAATGGTGGAAAGAAAAGCTTTTTTTATCAAGTCAAAGCATCAATGTCGCCTATCCCAATTAAGAGAATGTGTTTATGGTTACCAATCATGAAAAAAAAGAGATTACTACAGGCATCCATGTTTGTCACAATTGATGAAATAATATTAACTCCAAAAAATGGTAAAAGGAATAGCTTTTCTTATTAAGCCAAAGCATAAATGTCATCAATCCCAATGAGTAAAATGTGTTTATGGTGCACAATCATAAAAAAAGAGAATAATTCATGCATCCATGTTTGTCACGATTGACAAAATAACATTGATTCCAAAAAGTGGTGAAAAAAAAGCTTTTCTTATCGAGCCAAAGCGTCAATGTCATCTATCCCAACAAGTGAATGTGTTTATGGTGCCCAATCATGAAAAAAAGGATATTAACACGTGCATCCATGTTTGTCACAATTGACAGAATAACATTGATTCCAAAAATGCGAGAGAGAAAAGCTCTTCTTATCAAGCCAAAGTGTCAATGTCATCTATCCTAATGAGGAGAATGTGTTTATGGTGCCCAATCATAAGAAAAATTAGAGTATTACATGCATCCATGTTTGTCATGATTAACGAAATAACATTGCTTCCAAAAAATGCTATAAAGAAAAGCTCTTCTTATCAAGCCAAAGCATCAATTTTATGTATCCCAATGAGGAAAATATGTTTTTGGCACGAATCATGAAAGAAAGAAGATTATTAGGTGCACCCATGTTTGTCAAAATTGTCATGAAAACATTGATTCAAAAAAATAGAGCAAAGAAATTCTTTTCTTATCAAACGAAAGTGTCACTGTCATCTATCCCAATGAGGAGAATATGTTTACTATGCCCAATCATGAAAAAAAGGTGATTAATACGTGCATCCATGTTTGTCATAATTGATGGAAAAACATTTATTCCGAAAAATGGTGGAAAGAAAACTTTTCTTATCAAGCCAAAGCGTCAATGTCATCCGTCCCAATGAGGAGAATGTGTTTATAGTGCCCAATCTTGGAAAAAAGGTGATTATTAACTGCACTAATGTTTGTCAGGACTGATGGAATAACATTGATTCTAAAATGTTGTGATAAGAAAACTTTTTCTTACCAATCCAAAGCATCAATGCCATCTATCCTAATGAGGAGAATATGTTTATGGTGCCTAATCATGAAATAAAAGGAGATTACTACATGCATCCATGCTTGTCACGACTGATAGAATAACATTGATTCTAAAAAATGGTGGAAAGAAAAGCTTTTCCTATTAAGGCAAAGCATCAATGTCATCTATCCCAATGGGGAGAATGTGTTTATGGTGCCTAATCATGATAAGAAGGAGATTAATTTGTAAATCCATGTTTGTCACAATTGATAGAAAAACATTGGTTCCAAAAAATGGTGGAAAGAAAAGCTTTTCTTATCAAGCCAAAGCGTCAATGCCATCTATCCTAACGAGGAGAAATGGTGCCCAATCATGAAAAAAAGGAGATTATTACATGCATCCATGTTTGTCACGATTGACGGAATAACATTGAATCCAAAAATGTTAGAAATGAAAGCTTTTCTTATCAAGCCAAAGCATCGATATCACCTATCTTAAAAGGGAGAAAATGTTTATGGTGCCCAATCATGAAAAAAAATAGAGATTAATACATGCATCCATATTCATCACAACTGACAGAATAACATTGATTCCAAAAAATGGCAAAAAGAAAGGCTTTTCTTATCAAGCCAAAGCATCAATGTCATCTGTCCCAATAAGGAAAATGTCTTTACGGCACCCAATCATGAAAAAAAGGAGATTATTACATGCATCCAACTTTGTCAGGATTGACGGAATAACATTGATTCCAAAAGATGGCAGAAAGAAAAGCTTTTCATAGCAAGCCAAATCGTCAATATCATTTATCCCAATGAGGAGAATGTGTTTGTGGTGCTCAATCAAGAAAAAAAAGAGATTAATATATGCATCTATGTTTGTCACGATTGACGAAATAACCTTGACTCAAAAAATGATGGTGCGAAAAGCTTTCCATAGCATGCCAAAGCTGCAATATCATCTATCTCAATGAGGAGAATGTGTTTATGGTGTCCAATCATTAAAAAAAAGGAGATTAATACATACATCAATATCTGTCAAGATTGACGGAATAACATTGATTCCAACAAATGGTGAAAAGAAAGGCTTTTTTTATCAAGCCAAAGCATTAATATCATTTATCCCAATGAGGAGAATGTGTTTTATGGTGCCCAATCTGAAAAAAAGAGATTATCACAGGCATCCATGTTTGTCACAATTGACGAAATAACATTGATTCCAAAAAATGGTGGATAGAAAAGCTTTTCCTATCAAGCCAAAGCGTCAATGTCATCTATCCCAATAAGGAGAATGTGTTTATGGTGCCCAATCATGAAAAAAAGGATATTATTACTTGCATCCGTGTTTGTCATGATTGACGAAATAATATTGATTCCAAAAAATGCCATAAAGAAAAGCTTTTTTTACCAAGCCAAAGCATCAATATCATTTATCCCAACAAGGAGAATGTGTTTACGGTGCCCAATCATGATAAAAAGGAGATTAATACATGCATCCATGTTTGTCACAATTGACGAAATAAAAATGATACCAAAAAATGGTAGAAAGAAAAGCCTTTCTCATCAAGTAAAAGCATCAAAGCCACCTATCCCAACAAGTAGAATGTGTTTATGGTGCCCAATCATGACAAAAAAGAGATTATTACATGCATCCATGCTTGTCCTGATTGACGGAATAACATTGATTCCAAAAAATGTTGTAAAGCAAAGCTTTCCAAATCAAGCAAAAAGGTCAATAACGTCTATCGCAATAAGGAGAATATGTTTATGGTGCCCAATCATGAACAAGAGGAGATTATTACATGTATCCATGCTTGTCACAATTGACAAAATAATATTGATTCCAAAAAAATCTAGAAAGAAAAGCTTTTCTTATCAAGCCAAATCATCAATATCATTTATCCCAATAAGGAGAATGTGTTCATGGTGCCCAACTATGAAAAAAAGGAGATTATTACATGAATCCATGTTTGTCATGGTTGTCGGAATAACATTGATTCCAAAAAATGAAAAAAGTTGGAAAGAAAGCTTTTCTTAACAAGCCAAGGTGTCAATGTCATCTATGCTAATGAGAAAAATGTGTTTATGGTGCCAATCATCGAAAAAAGGAGATTAAAACGTGCATCTGTGTTTGTCACAACTGACGGATAACATTGATTATAAAAAATGTTGGAAAGAAAAGCTTTTCTTATCAAGCCAAAGCATCACTATCATCTATTCCAATGAGGAGAATGTGTTTATGGTGCCCAATCATGAAAAGAATGAGATTATTATGTGCATTCATGTTTGTCACAATTAACGGAAAAACATTGATTCCAAAAAACGATGGAAAAAAAATCTTTCCTTACCAAGCCAAAACGTCAATATCATCTAACCCAATGAGGATAATGTGTCTTTGGGGCCCAATCATGAAAAAAATAAGATTATTATGGGCATCGATGTTTGTAACAATGGACGGAATAACATTGATTCCAAAAAATGGTGGAAAGAAAAGCTTTTCTTATCAAGTGAAATCATCACTGTCGACTATCCCAATGAGGAGAATGTGTTTATGATGTCCAATCATGAAAAAAAAGAAGTTTATTGCGTGCATCCATGTTTCTCATGATTGACAGAATAACATTGATTAAAAAAATTGTGAAAAGAAAAGCTCTCCATATCAAGCCAAAGCATCAATATCATCTATCCTAATAAGAAGAAAGTGTTTATGGTGCCAAATGTTGAAAAAAAGAGATTAATACATGCATCCGTGTTTGCCAAAATTGACGGAGTAACAATGATTCCAAAAAATGGTGGAAAAAAAAGCTTTTCTTATCAAGCCAAAGCATCAATACCACTATCCCAATGAGGAGAATGTGTTTATGGTGCCCAATCATGAAAAAAAGGAGATTCTTGCATGCATACAGCTTTGTTACAATTGATGGAATAACATTGATTCCAAAAAATTATGGGCAGAAAAGCTTTTCTTACCAAGCCAAAGCATTAATATCATGTATCACAATAAGGAGAATGTGTTTACGATGCCCAATCATGAAAAAAAGGAGATTATTATGAGCATCCATGTTTGTCACGATTGACGAAATAACTTTGATTCCAAACAATGGCAGAAAGAAAAGCTTTGGTTATCAATCCAAAGCGTCAATGTCATCTATCCCAATGAGGAGAATGTGTTTATGGTGCCTAATCATAAAGAAAAAGTGATTAATTACTGCATCCATGTTTATCACAATTGATAGAATAACATTGATTCCCAAAAATGCTGGAAAGAAAAGCTTTCCATGAAAAGCCAAAGCATCAATATCATCTATGCCAATGAGGAGCATATGTTTATGGCTCCCAATCATGAGAAAATGGAGATTAATATGTGCATCCATGTTTATCACAACTGACAGAATAAAAATGATACCAAAAACTTGTAGAAAGAAAAGCTTTTCTCATCAAGCAAAAGTATCAAAGCCATCTATCGCAACAAAAAGAATGTGTTTATGGTGCCCAATCATGAAAAAAAAAAGAGATTATTACATGCATCCATGCTTGTCATGATTGATAGAATAACATTGATTCCAAAAAATATTCGAAAGCAAAGCTTTCCAAATCAAGCAAAAATGTCAATAACGTCTATCCCAATGAGGAGAATGTGTTTATGGTGCCCAATCATGAATAAAAGGAGATTATTACATGCATCCATGCTTGTCACAATTGACAGAATAACATTGATGCCAAAAAAATCTAGAAAGAAAGCTTTTCTTATCAAGCCAAATCATCAATATCATTTATCCTAATAAGCAGAAGGTGTTCATGGTTCCCAATCATGAAAAAAAAAAAGAAATTATTACGTGAATCCATGTTTGTCATGATTGTCAAAATAACATCGATTCCAAAATATGAAAAAAAGGTGGAAAGAAAGCCTTTCTTATCAAAACAAGGTTTCAATGTCATCTATCCCAATAAGGAGAATGTATTTATGGTGCCAATCATCGAAAAAAGGAGATTAAAACATGCATCCATGTTTGTCACAACTGATGGAATAACATTGATTACAAAAAATGCTAGAAAAAAAAGCTTTTCTTATTAAGCGAAAGTGTCAATATCATCTATCCCAATGAGGAGAATGTGTTTATGGTGCCTAAGCATGAAAAGAATGAGATTATTACGTGCATTCATGTTTGTCACAATTAATGGAATAACATTGATTCCAAAAAATGGTGGAAAGAAATTCTTTTCTTAACAAGCCAAAGCATCGATGTCATCTACCCCAATAAGGATAATGTGTTTTTGGGGCCCAATCATAAAAAAAATAGGATTATTATGGGCATCGATTTTTGTAACAATGGACGGAATAGCATTGATTCCAAAAAATGGTAGGAAGAAAAGCTTTTCTTATCAAGCCAAAGCATCATTGTCAATTATCCTAATGAGGAGAATGTGTTTATGGCGCCCAATCATGAAAAAAAATGAGTTTATTGCATGCATCCATGTTTCTTACAATTGACAAAATAACATTGATTTCAAAATAGTGGAAAGAAAAGCTCTTCATATCAAGCCAAAGCATCAATATCATTTATTCTAATAAGAATAATGTGCTTATGGTGCCCAATCATGAAAAAAAAGAGATTAATACATGCATCCATGTTTGCCACAATTAACGGAGTAACATTGATTCCAAAAAATGGTGGAAAGAAAAGCTTTTCTTATTAAGCCAAAGTGTCAATATCATCTATCCTAATAAGGCAAATATTTTCATAGAGCCCAACCATGAAAAAAAGAGATTAATACATGCATCCATGTTTGTCATGATTAACAGAATAACATTGATTCAAAATACAATGGAACGAAAAGCTTTTCTTATCAAGCCAAGGAGTCAATGTCATCTATCACAATGAGGAGAATGTGTTTATGGCACCAATCATGAAAAAAAAAGAGATTATTGCACGCATCCATGTTTGTCACGATTGACGGAATAACATTGTTTAAAAAAATAGTGAAAAGAAAAGCTTCCCATATCAAGCCAAAGTGTCAATATCATTATCCCAATAAGGAGAATGTGTTTATGGTACCCAATCATGAAAAAAAAGAGATTATTACATGCATCCATTTTTGTCATGATTAACGGAATAACATTGATTCCAAAAAATGCTAGAAAGAAAAGCTTTTCTTATCAAGCCAAAGCATCAATATCATCTATCCCAATGAAGAGAATGTGTTTATGGTGCCTAATCATGAAAAAAAAAAGAATATTGCGCGCATCCAGCTTTGTCATAATTGACGGAATAACATTGATTCCAAAAAATGGCGGACAGAAAAGCTTTTCTTTCCAAGCCAAACCATCAATATCATGTATCCTAAGGAGAAGAAAGTGTAAAAGTAGATTATGATGAGCATCCGTGTTTGTCATGATTGACGGAATAACTTTGATTCCAAACAATGGCGGAAAGAAAAGCTTTGCTTATCAATCAAAGCATCAATGTCATCTATCCCAATGCGGAGAATGTGTTTATTGTGCCTAATCATAAAAATAAAAAAAAGAGATTAATAACTGCATCCATGTTTGTCACAATTGACGGAATAACATTGATTCCAAAAAATGGTGGAAAGAAAAGCTTTTCTTACCATGCCAAAACATTAATAGCATCAATCCCAATGGGGAGAATAATTTTATGGCGCCTAATCATGAGAAAACGGAGTTTAATACTTGCATCCATGTTTGTCACAATTGATGGAATAACATTGATTCTGAAGGATGGGGAAAGAAAAGCTTTTCTTATTAAGCCAAAGCATGAGAATGTGTTCATGGTGCCCATTCTTGAAAAAAAGGAGTTTATTACGTGCATCCATGTTTGTCATAATTGACGAAAAAACATTGATTCGAAAAAATGGTGGAAAGAAAAGCTTTTCTTATCAAGCCAACGCGTCAATGTCATCTATCTCAATGAGGAGAATGTGTTTATAGTGCCTAATCTTGGAAAAAAGGTGATTGTTAAATGCATCAATATTTGTCAGGATTGACAGAATAACATTGAATCAAAAAAATGGTGGAAAGAAAACCTTTTCTTACCAAACCAAAGAATCAATGCCATCTATCCTAATAAGAAAAATGTGTTTATGGCGTCCAATCATGAAATAAAGAAGATTAACATGTGCATCCATGCTTGTCATAATTGACAGAATAACATTGACTCCAAAATG
>JBBYHM010391987.1:0-14399 GCA_038381775.1 Adansonia rubrostipa | reverse complement strand
TAAACAAGATCAATGAAGCTCTATTGATAATCATATCATAATTTCCTCCAAATATTCAAAGCTTATTAGCAAATTCACACCACCAAGCAGTGACGATAAATTCCAAGTTTGCAGTCTATGTCCTATGTTATACCATTTAGACGATCAACTATTTGCTTAATTGCCCAAACAGTCATCTCAAACAAAAAGGCTACCAAGCTATCTTGACGATCGCCAAAGCATGAAGGGACATCGATGTGACCATCGATAGTAGCATGACCTCAGGGACTAACACCTTTGAATGGTGGTAGACTGGCAGACCCGACCACAAAACACCATAGCCTGATAGCTAGCTCGACCCTAGCTGTCTCCCTATTGAGTTATTTAATACCATGTCCCCCAGTAATGCTTATAAAAGGATAAGCAAACCCAAAGGTAAGGCAGATCCTTTACATATTAAGTCCTCTCTATTATATTATTATCTGAAAATCGAGAGACTGACTTAACCATCAGAGAGTGTCCCAAAGTACTAACTCTGGCACTATCTGACCTTTTTCTGTGTTGCAGGGTCGTAATTGACCTCTTGAAAGAAAAGCATGAATAATTAGCACCATCTGTGGGAACCAAACAAAAAAACCATGGCTGACCAACATGTTGACACTATCAAACATAACTTGTCACCATCAACGAAAACAACAAACCAAACCATAACTCAACCAACCCCCATAATCCCCAGTTTGTCACACACCCAGATACCCATACCCTCACCTTTTTGGTTAACCTACTCACCACTAGCTTATTATCAAAACCTGCTAAGACTAATTTCACCAATAACCACAGTCATTCCTTATTATAACCAACCAACAAGCCCAAGCAACGCCACCGTAACCGCCCATCTAGCTACAAATACCCCCTACATGCTTGTGGATGTCCTTGCATCCCCTGTTACCCAACCTCAATACCCCTACGCCACCACCAATCTACACATCGATTTTTTTAACCTTGTTATCGCAACCCGATCAACCCAACTATCATGCTCATTACCAAGCATAATTCAAAGTCATCACGATCCAACAATCCCAACTTCAAGTAGCCCAACTTGTCAACTCCCAAACTAATTGCCAAAACACATAACTAATCGATCGATCGATTTAACCAGCTGAAAATGTTCCAAATCCAGAACCACAAGATCAACCTATTGTACCTGACCATATAGCTTGTCCAATGGCAGAAGAAAGCTCATGTTCCACCCCAACTTCGAGACTAATGCTACTTGAGACCTTCTGCCATACTGGCAGCCCCTACCCATCACCCTAGCCTTTGGACCTTGCCTAGCAGATAGCCACCCTCAAATAGGAAATCAAGGACCTTAGAGAACCACGGAAGGACAATTGGGAATGGCTCACTGATGAGCACAATCCTCTGTCACCCGCTATCCATCAAATAACTATCCTCTAGAAAGTTAAGCTTTTCCCCGACACATATGATGGCAAGACTAACCCAACCAACCACTTAAATCATTTTCATGTGTTTCATAACCTGCATAATATCTTAAATGTCATAGTATACCGCATCTTTCCAACAACGCTCTAAGGTCCTGCCCAAACATGATGGTATTCTCTAAACCCAGGTTTCATCATAAACTTTGACCAATTTGGAAGGCATTTCTTTGCCCATTTCAGCAGCTGCATGACAACCGCCAGATCTTTCTCCAGCTTAATGACAATTAAACAGAATCCTAAAGAGACCATTTGGGATTACATAAAGTTCTTTAAAGCTGCCACATTGGAAGTGCGAGACCTCAATAACGAGTGGGTTATCCAGGCCCTTATAGTGGGCATCTCCCACAAATACTTAAAGTACGCCATGATCGATGCATAGCCACCAAGTTTTATCAACTTTATGAGAAGGCATAAAAATATGCCAAACCTGAGGAAATCAAAATCATAAATCAAAAAACCAAGAGTTAGGACAGAGAGGCAAAGGGCAACTATGGCCTGTGGTTCAATAGACAACTCGACCGCCCTAGTCCTCGATATTCCAAAGACATCCAAATAGGCCAATAATAAAATAGCTCCTACAATAATAGAAAATAAGTGTGGACCCTACTGTACACCAAGATGAGTCTTACACCCCCCACCAGCTCCAGATCTGAAATCCTCAACACCATCATGCAAGAAGGCTTAATTGAGCACCTTCTGCCAATGAAAAGGGTTGCGCAATACTAAAAAATGTTGTAACTTCCATAATAACATAGGGCATGTGATAGAAGATTGCATCAGCCTAAAAAATGCAATCGAGTTATTGGTAAAAAAATGCATGATCAAGCAGTTCATTAGAAAAGAAATGAGCTGCAGGGACTAGGCACGTTCACCCAATAGGCGTTAAGAAGCCATGCCCAATAAATAAAAAATTATAGGAGTTATAAATGTGATCGTCAACACAGCAGAGGAATAGGCTACCAGCAGGTCAAAACGTATATTGCACTTACATAGAATCATCATAGTCGACGTGGCTTTTAAGTGCCTCAAACAACCTAAATGGGAAGTCAGCTTTAATGAAGCAGATTCTCACCTCCTGTCTGATTGCGGCAATAACCTAATCATCATTTCTGCCACCATAGGTAACTATCAAGTCAATAAGATCATCATTGATAATGGTAGCACAGTCGAAGTTCTGCAATGGAATACCCTCCGCCAAATGAGATTCAATGATAGTGACCTAGCACCATCCTCTTTGAATTACGAATTTGCCAACTAGCCAATCCCAATTAAAGGGATGAGTACACTTCCAATTACAATGGGTGATGACGATCATACAATTACCACCATGGTGGACTTCCTGGAGGTAGATTAGCCTTTCGCCTATAATGTCATCCTAGGCAGACCACTCATGAAGAAAACTAGGATGGTTGCCGATGTTTACTACCTTACCATCAAATTCAATACCTCAATAGGAATTGGCTACATGCAGTATGACCAAAAGACTGCCCGACAATGCCACCTCTTATCAATCAAGCTTGCTACAAAATAAGCACCCACCATGGAAACCTTTCGACATGATGTAGAATGAATGACAGTGAATGTCATTATGCCTACTCAACCACAGGCCATCACCCTTGATAGCCTCGATGCCCGAAATGGGTTCCATGAATATAAACCTCAGTCGATAGAAGAAATGAAGACACTCACCCTTTATGATTAAGACAAAAAGCTATCCACTGGCATTGGGTTATCACTCAGTCCACAAGAAAAAAGGCTTTTTAGCAAAATTCCTCATCGATAATGTAGACGTATTTGCCTAGACAATAGCCAATATGCCAGGAATAGACACGATCATCATCATGCATTCACTTCTTGTTGACCTAAGGCCACACCAGTCAAGCAAAAAAAGCGTCGCTTTACCCTGAAATGACTTACGACCATCCAAGAGGAAGTGGATAAGCTGCTAGTTGCTAATTATATTCGAGAAGTTAAATACCCATATTGGCTAACAAATGTAGTCATGGTCAAGAAGGCGGTAGGTGAGTGGCGCATATGTGTGAATTTCACTAATTTCAAGAAAGCTTGCCTAAAGGACAGTTACCCACTACTGGCCATCGATCGACTCGTCGATGCTTTCACGAGACATAAGCTCCTAAGCTTCATGGACGTCTTCTCTAGGTACAACTGAGTGAAAATGAACTCGTAAAACCAAGAAAAAATAGCATTTATCATCGAAGATGGCACCTTCTACTATCAAGTCATGCCCTTTGGCTTAAAGAAAGCCAGAGCCACATATCAGTGGCTAGTAAATAAGCTCTTCAAACACCAAATAAGGCGATCCATGGAAATGTACATGGACAACATGCTAGTCCACTGTCCTTCCCTCTAACAACAAATTGTTTATCTGACGAAGACTTTTCACATACTCCGTAAGTATAAAATGAAACTCAACCTGTTCAAATGTTTAAAGTTACCGTAGAAAATTCTTAGGATTCATAATTTCTTCGCGAGGGATAAAGGCCAACCCAGAGAAGATAAAAGCAATACTTCAAATGAGCCCGTAAAAATGCAACAAAGAAGTACAGTGGTTAACATGTAGAATAACCGCACTAAATCATTTTATTTTTAAATCTCCTGACAAATGTTTGCCCTTTTTAAGTTACTTAGAGGAGCAACCAGGTATAAATGGAGGGAGGAATGCCAACAGTCCTTCGATAAACTGAAAAAATATTTATGCCCACCAGCCCTAAACAAAATAAGCAGCTGCATGTATATCTCACAGCATCCGATGAGACCGTCATACTGTTTTGGTGTAGGAAAAAGTAAAGCAGCAATACCCTGGTTATTATGTTAGCAGGGCACTCCAAGATGGAGAACTTTATTGCACCAGGCTAGAAAAACTGGTCTTTGCTCTCATTGTGGCTGCCAAGAAACTAAAACAATATTTTCAAACACATCCTATCACTATCTTGATATACCACCCCTTCAAAGATGTCCTCCTCAGAGTAGATTTAGCCGAAAGAATGATTCGTTGGAGCGTAGAACTTAGTGAATTTGGTCTGCCTACAGTCTCGAAAAAGCAATCAAAGCACAAGCTTTGGCAGACTTTATCATCGAATGCTCATTCCAGACGTTAAAAGAGTCACCATCGAATAGCCCTTCAACCTACGGTTCTAAAAAAATAGCCATAACCATAAAACTTCCAGCTGATAACCAAGCTTACGTTTGGATAGTATATGTGGATGGATTGTCTGGCAAAGAGAAATCCAGAGTGGGAGTCTTATTGCTAGACCCCCAAGGTTAGGAGTAGCAATACGGCCTATTATTTCAGTTTGCAACATCAAATAATACGATCGAATATGAAGCACTAATCGTCAGGATGGACTGGCTAAGGCCCTTGGTGCTGGCTACCTCATCGCTTACACAGACTCTCAGCTAGTTGCCAACCAAGTTAACGGAGTATATGAAGTAAAGGATGAGTTATTCGCCAAATATCATGATATAATCACAAGGCTATCCTGAAGCTTTGCTTATGTCACTATTAAACAGGTCCCTTAAGAAAAGAATTGTCGAGCTGACAGTTTGCCTAAAATAGCGAGCAGTATAAATCTCTCCACTAGAGAGAAGGTCATACTCGAGTGTGTCCCAATGCCTAGCTATGATAGGCACATGCATGAAATCATCACCGACGTTGAGGAAAATTGGATGACGCTGTTCATCACATTCCTCAAGGAAAATAAAGCCCCAATAGACTCGCTGTAATAAAGGCACTTAGAAAATAGAGTGACTAAATACATAATTATCGACAATGTCTTATACAAAATATCCTTCATCGGTCCTCTACTCAGATGCCTGGGCCTTCAAAAGCCAACTATGTATTAAGAGAAATACATGAAGTCATCATGGCAACCATATCGGAGGAAGAGCTTTGGCACTCAAAGTGCTAAAGCAAGGTTCTTTTTAGCCTATGATGCGAAAGGATGCAACAAAACTAGTCAAAAAATATGAAAAGTGATAGTGGTTTGCCCTAATCCCCCGCTAGCCTGTAGAAGTGTTAAAACAAATCTTCAGTCCATGGTCGTTCTATTTATAGAGGATAAACATTTTGGGCCCCTTCCCTTTGGTGACCTTTCAGCGCAAGTTCCTGAGCATTGCATGTGATTATTTCACCAAATGGGTAGAAGTTAAACCCATTGCTACCATCACTGCCAAAACCATGGAAAGTTTTATTTAGTGGTACATCCTTTGTAGATTTAGGATACTCAATGTGCTCATAGCTGACAATGAAAAATAGCTTTCAACCAACAAATTGCATAATTTCTGTACAAAGGTCCATATTAATTTGGTCCACACTTTTTTTGCTCATCCCCATTCGAATGGCTAGGTAGAATCCATGAACAAGAATATCCTGCAACCATTAAAGAAAAAGCTAGACGATGGTAAAGGTGCATGGACAGAAGAAACACTAAGCATAATATGGGTGATCTGAGCAACAGAAACCTTAGCAACCACAGCTACTCCTTTTAGCCTTGTTTATGGTACTAAAGCAGTTATCCTTGCCAAAATAGGAGTCAATAGCCTACGCACTTGTGACACTGACGAACAACTCAACTCCGGGCACCTAAAAGCCAATCTTAACTTGCTAGAAGAAGCCAGGAAGATGCCACCATTAAAATGGTGATACGTGCATAATAGACCTCCAGATATTACAATCGATATGTCCATAATAGACAATTTCAAGTTAGCAACCTAGTTTTTCAAAATTGTGAAGCAAGTAGACTGGTTGGCGAATGAAAAAAGCTATCTCCAAATTGGGAAGGCCCCCATCAGATATCTAAAGTTCTTGGATTTGGAGCATACAAATTACTAGATATGGATGGCAAAACCATCCCCAATACATGAAACACTATCTACTTAAAAAAATACTACCTTTGAGTACCTTCTTCCAGAAACTTATCACTTTTGGCTAAAACCCCATCCCTTCTCTCTTAGAAACTTATTTGACATTTCAAAGAAATCTTTTAACATGTGACAACCAGTCGCCCTATTGGCTTTTAAGGCCAAAAAGTGATACTCAATCATAGAGATCACCACAATGACTCCCAAAAATAATACATGTCACTTATATCCTATCTCGACGGAATGCCTACTTCTACGCGACACCTAGTCGCCTAACCGACCACCAAGGCCTAAA
Source organism: Adansonia rubrostipa (assembly GCA_038381775.1). Taxonomy (NCBI): domain Eukaryota; kingdom Viridiplantae; phylum Streptophyta; class Magnoliopsida; order Malvales; family Malvaceae; genus Adansonia; species Adansonia rubrostipa. The sequence goes on along the minus strand of JBBYHM010391987.1, from coordinate 7,742 downwards.
AAGTGACATTAAGTCACTTCAATCGCCACCAAGGCCCCAAATTATTTATTTACCATCTGGGTTAAACATCTCACAAATACAACCACTTACTTCAAATCACCAATCGCATATTCTAAGTTACAGATATCACATAAATGTCTGATAACAAGGCAACCATCATTTGCACATAATCAAATCTTTTATTGATCAAAGGTATTTGCAAAAAAAAAGTCACTCAAGCACAAGAGTAACAAAGCTATTTACAAAAAAAGTTAGTTTTCTTTGGCTGACAAAACCGCGTACTCGCCAGCCTCATCACCCAGCTCTCTTATTTCAGTTTCCTTAAGCGCAAGAGTAATAAAGGCTGTGTCCTTTGCTCATCCTTCCTCTACCTTTTACTGATTGGGCATCAACACATTAAAGCTTTCAAGTGTCACACATAATAGACCTAAATTAATTACTCTTAAATCGAGAGGACCTCACAACAATTACACCTCGTAAAGAGCGCTACACCTAAATGAGTCCACAACAACAAACAGTTATCAAAATTTTTTTCTTGCCTTTTCAGCTCTGCCTGATGGCGACCTTTCATTTTGCTAAGTTGCACCTCTAATTCACTGACCTGAGATTTGGTTAATTTCAGCTTTGCAACACGCTTCTCAAGTTTCTTTATAGAATCCATAACTACTGCCTTAGCTTTTTCCATCTTAAAAAGTAGCTCTGTAATCTCGAACAATAGCCTCTCCTCAATTTCCTTCAAAGAGGCCTCTAACTTGGCTTTTGCCTTATTGGATTTCAGCAGCTGGTCGTCCAGCTTTACTATCTTCGCTACTTGCTTGTTGAATTTCTCCTGCCAACTTGTCATTTAGCACATATACATTGTCTGGCAATGAAGTGCCTGCATCAAAGTACACCAAACATTAACATTATATTCTTCTTTTTACACTATATAGCAAACTTCTTAAAAAATCCTCACTTTTACCAAACCAACTAGAGCAATGTTCAAATTCTACATAAGCTTTCTTCTGTTCAAGAACTCCATATCACTAGGAGCCACCCCTTTCACTACCCACCTAAAGGTAAACTCAACATCTGACACTCTCTCTTCCTTGAAAATCTCAGGCACAGCTTGGCCCTTGGAACTTGAACTGCCATGAACTAAGCGCAGCCTAGTTGAAAGGCTGTTCGATTTTGAAGATACCCTACTCATCGAAATAGGGCCTTCACTCGACCCAACCTGTTTTGCATCAAAAAGTAGAATGGGCACAAGTGCAGTAGCCGTAACAAATGAAGCAACAATACTGCCCTCTTGGCGTACGGTTGTCATTTTAGGCACGGCCTCTTTCGGCTACTTTTCTCTAACCGTGCATTTTTCTTTACGCTGACGTGCAGTCGTCCTTTTTACAATCGCCTGCTTTGTTGCCTTTTCAGCTAGAGCCATTTGTATCGTATTCTTCCCTACCCAACCATAACACAAACCTATATAGGTTACCAATTTTTTTTATTCAAAGCAAATACCAAAGGAAATTCCTTCTTCAGCCCGATGAATGGATGGATGGTCTTCTCTACTCCTTTACTTGAACAATTAACAAATGACTCCTCTACATCCTCCTCGATAATCTACCCATCAGATATTCCAACCCTCTCTCCTTCTTCTATCACATCCTCTATTCCCTCTTCTACCACACCTTCACCTATATACATAACATGCTATCATTAAACACTGCACGCTAAAACCATAAATGACATAGATTTATTCTTAACACACTTACTAATCATATTACTATGCTCTTTTAACAGACGCCATTTTTTTTGTTGACTTGAAGCTGGTACCAGCCCTTCCGGCATGTCAGACAAGTCTTGCCTTAAACAGCCTCTTTGTACATTTTAAAGAGTCAAGTACTGTCTACAGCTCACTCATCTGCCGCTAAAAAATCTTACCTGCTCCTGGTCTTGGTTATTTAAGTTCGGTCTCTCATTATTGGACCCTGACCTGTGACCCCATCTAACCAGAAAGCCCCAGGATGTACCTATCCTTTTTTCACCATAAAAAAATTACTCTCTTTTCATAAGGGCATTTGATGGTAAGTTTACCACTAATTTTCCCTCTTTCCTAACTTGAAAAAACTATAAACATGGCTCACCTTGCTTTAAAAATACAACTCCCCCACCACCCCTATCGAAGGTAACCATCCCTTCTCTTTGCAGACAAGGAAGTATGTCACCAAGATTGCCTAACTATTCAGCTTCAGTTGGTTGGGCGAAAAGTTGTACCTCCTCAAAAGGGCATAGTAGAAAGGCTCTAGAGGTAGATGGAAACCACCCTTAAAAATATGGAGATAGAATGCTGCACTATTCCCTTCAATAAACGTGGCCCTCTGATCTATCGTTGCCTTTATTACTTCATATCTTTTCAAATCTATGCCCTATCATGCATCCACCTACGGATCGTTTGCATATTCATAGAGTCCACATATCTCTCTACAGGCTCTGTGTCTAAATACACCACCAACTCTTCTATGCTACTAGTCGCCTTTTTAGACTCCTATTTGTCTGACTCATCATCAACCTGCTCGCCCTTTCGCTTGACTACCATTGTTTCTCTTAAATCTCTCTCCTCAACCATTGTTCGACCAACCACTCATCTCTGACTCAATCGATCAACTACTCTCTTCACTTCTGCCCAGCCTCCTCTAACCTATCCTTTTTATGACTGATTGGACGTGCAGCCTCTAGCCCTCCCTTACCATCCAGCTCTCACACAGAACCTTTTTTAACCCAACATAAACACTTATTAAAAACAAAAACCAAAACTTACCAAAACTCTTTCTTCTCAACCAGTACCGGCAGCACTCTTTGCTAGAACCATCACCCCCTCACTCGTTGCCAACACAACACAGCAAAACACGTCAATATCTACCAAAAAAATATAATACTACTCACTCTTCGGTGCCTACAACATCAAACTTACCCTTGATTTCTTGCAAAACTAATGACCACCGGTAATAACCAGAGTCTTTGACCTTTTTTTTCTTTCTTTTATCTCACACAAGCACTATACTTCCATCCCACCTTATGCCTCTCTTAAATAACCAGAAGCCTATCATTTCGCTTTCCACCAAGCACATGTGTTTGCCCCTAATTAGTCCCTCTTCCATCACACTGTGACACTACCATCTTAGCCCTTCATTTTTATTCCCTCATTGTCATGTCTCCGCCCATGATTGCCTCTTTATCTTCTATCATGTTGTATCCCTAAAACGATACCCCTTTACATTCTCTCTACATACCATGTGTCAACCTTTCATTCCTTCTTTCTCTGTCATGGTATTGAAACATTGGCTCTCTACACTCCTCTCTTAACTGTTACACTACAATTACAATTGTAATAACTGACACCCCGCATATTTTTAAAATTCTTGCCTTCCCATATGCCAAAATAACCCTCGCCAAAGTTTAAAATATAATTACTTTATAACTATCTTTTAGACATAATAAGGGACAATTGTTATACCATATAGACGATTAACTAATTGCTTCATAGCCCAAATAGTCATCTCAAACAAAAAGGCTACCAAACTATCTCAACAATCGCCAAAGCATAAGGGGACATTGATGTGACCATCTGACAGTAGCATGACCTCAAGGACTGAAACCTTTGAATGGAGGCCGAGTGGTAGACCCGACCATAAGGGACCATAGCCTCACAGCTAGCTTGGCGCTAGTTGTCTCCCTATTGAGTCATCTAACACTATGTCCCCAACAATGCTTAGAAAAGGTTAAGTAAACCTAAAGGCAAGGTAGATCCTTTCCATATTAAGTCCTTTCTGTTATATTATCATATGAAAATCGAGAGGCTGACTTAACCATCAGAGAGTATCCTAGAGTACCAACTCTAGGACCATCTGACCCTTTTTGTGTTGCAGGGCCGCAATCGACCTTTCAAAAGAAAAGCATCAACATCCTACCTTTAGTAATTATGATTCGAAGAATGACTAGGAAATTAAACATTGCACCATACCCATAAAGAAATAAGATCTGTGAAACACATAAAGCAATGACAAATAAATGCAGGATTAAACTAATGGTCAAAGAATAGACTTTTTAAGCCATTTAGCTATTCTTTGGCAAAACCAACTAAATTAAACTTAAAACTCAGCTCAAAGTAGCTGTCAAAAACCAAAATGATACATAAAAAATATTAGTAGTCTTTTAATAGGATGAATATATATATATATATATATCAATGCGTTAAGGGTTAGAATGATATGAAATAAAATAACAAAAAATTATCTAAATCTTTATTCTCTCTTTGTCTTTCTCTCTACTCAATTTTACTTCTTTTTAGTAGCATTAGGTGGTTGTTCTAACAAGATTTAGCTACTAGTACATTTTTTGTCATATTATCCATTAATCATTAATCATCAAAATTTAAAAATAAAAAAAAAACTAATTATATGTCAAGAAAATTAAAAAAATAAAATATTTAGAATTTATCCATATCATAAAAAAGTAACCTTATTGGATGGACTTTTGTAATCCATGAACAAAAGTTTGGAGTAGATAAAGGGCTAGACATTCTTCTAGAAGCAATTATAAATTAATTTGGAATTTTTTTTAAAGAGCTAATAAACAATCCCTTACAATAAATATGCTTACCTTCAGTCCAATTTTCTCTCTTTTTCTTTTCCAAATTTCTCTATTTCTCTTTTTGCTGACCCATAAGAGACACTGGCACATGAGATAGCACCATACCAGACTCAAGCATCAAAGTTGGCACATGAGATAGCACCATAACAGAGTTAGGCATCAAAGTTGGCACATGAGATAGCACCATAATAGAGCTATGTGTCACCACAACAGAGCCAAATGTCTTCACAGCATATCCACGTGTCTCCACATCCTCTCGACTAATAATAGCAGCAATAGAGCTAGGCGCTTACACTTATGGAACCTTCGAGTAGGGATAAAAATGGATAATGCAGATTTAGATATATGCAATTATCCAATTTGCTTTTGGCAAATTTGGATATTGTAATTCGATTGGTATAATTATTACACATAGCAAACTTAGAGTAGAAGTGGATACTAGTCTCGAATATCGATTTTTAAAGTCCATATTATTTTTAAAAATAATAGATATAAATATCTGAATATATTATTTGTATTGTAAAATCCAAAAATTTATGCTCATAGAAAGAATCAAACTTTGGCTTCCAAGGTTAACTACTTATTAAATTCAGATTTTTAACAGATTTTGATATCTAGTAGATAATGTTATTTAATTCAGATTCAGATGGTTATATGCAGATTTATTGCAAATGATAAATGGACTTGGATATTAAGGCCCTTATACAAATTCTGATATTATAGACAAATGTAGATATTCGATCCACCGCCATCTCCACCTAAGTATGAGTAATATAATCATTTTTTATGATTAATAAGAAATAATTCATTCTTAAAATTTGCTTGGCTATCATGACACTAGTTTATAATCTTCTACCATCCAATTTGCTAATCTTTCTCTATATAAATATTAAAAGGCTAAAATAATGAAAAAGCCTTAAAGTTTATCATTTCATTTAAATAAGTCCCTATACTTTATTACACTCAAATAAGTCCTCAACCTTTAATTTGTACTCAAATAAGCCAACAACCTTTAACTTATACCCATGAAAGCCCTTAATCTTGAATTTAAACCTTTAATTTAGTTCGTATTTTCTTGCCTAGGATCGAATCAAGTTTGACTTGACCCAAGAGCACACATTATGTTTATAAATTAATAAAAAAATAAAAATTGTCTAATATTAATATTTATACATTTTTATAATTAAATTTAAATAAAAAATTTTATTTATTATTAGATAGCAAATCTTGTAGGCCCAAATTAAGAAATGCTATGTACATGGCTTAGCTCTAGCAGATAGCTTGACCCATTGGTTGGTCTAACGATAGATAAATTTTAATTTGAAATAAAAGTTTATTTAGATACAAACTAAAGGATAAAAGCTTATTTTAGTGTAATAAAAGTACAAGGACTTATCTAAATACAATAGTGAAGTTCAAAAGCTTTTTTAATATTTTAGCCAAAATTTTAAGTTAGGCTCATGGATATAAGAAAACCAAGATATATATAGTACCAAAAAACATCTTCTCTCATTGTATGTTCTATATCTTAATTCAAAAAGAAATCTTCAAATAATCTAAAAATAAGAAAAAAAATCTAGTGAAGAAATAATAAAATCGTAGGAATATCCAACAACATGAAGCTAATAATAATTTGTTTTTAATACTATCATGTGAAATTCTTTTAGTATAAAAAAGATGCAATGTAAGATAAGAGAGCTTAGGGATACTAAAATTCGAAAGTCAAACTGATAGATGCGATCACCCAAGGGTAGCTACATGAACCAACTTAGTTATGTTTTGGCTTAGTGAAACTCTTTTAACATCATAAATGGGTTAAAAATAGGTTAAAAGGTTTTCACGTGTCTATATTTTAAAAATCTTTTTAATATACTTAAGTTGAGTTTGGATGAGAGATTTTAAAATTTTGAAGAAATTTGAAATTAATTCATTTTAAAATGTTACTATTTATGATTGTGTTATTTGAATAAATATTGTTTAGAAGAAAATTTAGTATATCCAAATTTCACAAGATAAAAATAATTATAAAAATTAGTATGAAAAATAAAAAATTTATATATGAAATATACAATATAAAATCATTAGATTTGAAAAAATATAATGACATTATGAATAATATAAAAAATATCTAGTAAAGTTAAATAAAATGTTATTATATTTTTCAAATTTTGTATTTTGTAATGGGTTATGCGAGATAAAGTGAAAGGAGATTTTGAATTTTTTTTCTCTTAAAATTATTCTTAAATTTATGAAATTTTGCAATACTTTTACATGAACAACTAAATTTATTTTTAGACTTTTAGAAATTTTGATTGAAATGCAATCTTTCTTTCAAACACTCAATTCAAATATCTATACTATTATAAAAAGATTATTATCATGTACATTGTAGTTAAATTTTTTAATCTCATAAACTGGATTAGAATACTATAACATATTTTTTTTACTTTTTAAGTAAACACTAAAACATGTGGAAGCCTTTTAATCCCGCATTTAGAGTTAACAAACTATCAGTGTACCTAATAATAATTCACTATAAACTCCTTTATAGAATTTTATATTATGATTCAAATTACATCAATTTAATTAATAAAATTATACAAAAATTAAAATATAAAATATATTTATAAAGATAATCACTAAGATATTTTTTCTTTTATATATTTTTAAAAAATTTCTTGTTCCACGCAAATAGAGGTGTATCACTTTAGATTTTTTAAAAAATCTATTACATATATATAAAGAGGAGGCATTAGTTACTATAGCTTTTACTTTACAAAGAAAAAAAAAGAGAAGGAAAACAAAAGGGAGAGAAAAAGGGAAAAAAAAAAGAGAAAAAAGAAGATAAAAAAATGTATGGTTGTTTTCTTGTTATTTTTACGCAATTAAAGTATTAAAAATTTATTTCTTTTTTTGAATTTCATACAGACAAATAAATTTTGTTTACGTTAATTTTTGTATTGTGTTGTATGTTAACTTTTCTTTCAAGTTTATTTGTTGTATCTTAACTCATATCATATTTTACATAATTTGTAGTAATAATTCTATTTTAACACTAAACTCATTTACTTAAGATATTAAAATATAAAAAATATTTAAAGAGATTGGTCCAC
>JBBYHM010391956.1:0-66288 GCA_038381775.1 Adansonia rubrostipa | reverse complement strand
TATATCGATACAGAGGCTTATGTATCGATACATCTACTTGTTGTATTGATACAAATGGGAAATTTTAAATTTTTGGTGCTTTGGAGCATTGTATCGATATATGAGAACCATGTATCAATACATTCAAGTAAAATTGTGAATTTTCTCATATCTTTTGTCCCCGAATACCTTAGACTACGTCATTTGATGCCACATCTCTGCATTTACCTTTGATATGATCCTTAGGCCTTCTTAACATCCTCAAAATACTTTTTCACCGAGTGACATTGATGCCTGGCGATCATCGCTGCCTCTTATGTCCATGCTCCAGATTGCTAAAAATTAGCCCGGACAAAATAAGGTGTCTACACCTGGCCTATGTTAACTCAAAGTCTTTAGTGAAGGCAATATGGATTTTGAAGTTAACACATAGGTTTGCATACTAATATGGAATTGGCTAAAAGCATATACTGAACCATGCTCTTGCTTAGTCTAGGATATATGATGAAAGGATATTTATTACTTTGAGATACTTAATGCTAAAGGGCTTGTCAAAACCATATTGACATTTCGCACATGTTGGGTGGCCATGATGCATTGCTAGAAGCCAATCTTGGTCTATAGATATTGTTAACACCCTATTTTGTCTAGGCCAACATTTGAAGCATGAGAAGCCATTGTTTGAGGCATCATTGAAGTCATTTGTACAAACTCGTGTCCAATCTTCATGATTCCTAGCTAAGATAAAGTCATGAATTATTTAATTTAGGACCCAGCCCTATAAAAAGAATATACATTAGATAAAATAGAGCCCACATGCATATTTGATTAGTTTATTTTGGCTTATTTTATTTAACTATATTGGGTCATAAATTATTTAATTTAAGACTAAGTATTATAAAAATATATATTAGATGAAATAAAGCCAATGTGTATATCTGATTAGTTTATTTAGGCCTATTTTATTTAATTACATTAGGTCATAAATTATTTAATTTAAGATCAAATTTGATAAAAATATACATTAAGTAAAATACAACCCATGTGCATATTTAATTATTTTATTTAGGGTTATTTTATTTAATTATATCAGGTCATCCTTTTAAATATTTTAAATTTTTAATAGGCTTTATTAAAATTATTTTAATTCAATATGTCCATTATTTAAATTAATTTTGGGCCGATTTTGTTAGGTTAATGATTTTTTTTAAAGACTCAATAGCTTAATGGTGGGGTATTTCATGGCAAAAGGTGATATTTAGGGGGTATTTTAGAACTTTGGTAGTTAGTTGGTACTCAAGTATTAGCACTTGGACCAATTAAAAATTGAAAACACACTCTAGGACACCATGACTCATCATTCTTGATAACTAAAATACAAAAGTGCCCCTTTGCTCATAGTGTTGGCCAAATGGCCTCAATAAAAAAAAAACTTTCTCTATTTTTTTCTTCATTTTAGTCACCAACCCTAGGAAAAAAATTTATAGTAACTAAAAAAAAAAAGAAAAAAGAGAAGAGAAAGTTAAAAACAAGCGAAACACAAACATGGAGGCACCATATTGACAAGGAGATTAAGCAAGCTACAAGGTTTGTTTTGTGATGCATTTCTTTCACCCTCTCTTTTACATCTTTTGCTTTTCTCATTTTTGTTTTTCAAGCCATTTTGGCAAGCCTTTTGAATGATAACCATGAACCTTGTAAGATTCATGCATTTCTTTAAGCTTGTTTGATATGGTTGTGTGTTTAATGAGTTGTTATGATATTTTGGTGGCTAAAAAATCATGTATCGTGCTTCATTTCCATTCGGCTAGCTTGTATTTCTGCCTTAATATTTTTGCTTCATCTCAACACTTTGATTTTTGATGCTTGATACCTATTGTTACATGACTAAATCTTGCTTGTGTCATTGCTTATCTTTTAGTCATCTGTTACTTTTTAAAATGCCATAGTATCTGTGCCTGACCATGCCTTGAGTGCTTGATATCATGCTTATTTGTTTAGTCTATAACATGTTTGTTATAATGATTATTTGATGTGGGCTAAAATCTATTATGTAAAACCTACCCCAAGTTAAATCTATGCTAACTTTAATCAATGGGGATTAGCATGGATTTAATGTTTTTAGTATTGGTTCTCCAATGGGGACATATCAAGCATAAATATTTGGGATCATCGCCTCATTAGGCAAAATAAATTTTTTTTAGTCAAAAAATTAAAAATGTTTTCAAGTGCCTAATTTAAGCTTTGTTTTAAGTCTATCATCACAATTGGTTGTGGATAGCATATGATTTAGTGGCCTATTCTATGGGAGTTGGATTGGTTATTAATTCACTACCATGGACCTCAAAGATTGGACATTCACATGTCCAACGCCTTGACATGTGACTACAAAAACCTTAACTTGAAGAAACCCCTATTTCAGTACTAGTCGCACAGCAGTCCAAATTGAAAAATTATTTCTAGACTTTAAGTAATTTTATTGAATTTTGTGGTATTCTTGAAACGGGTTTTGAATTACCTTTGCAAAGATACATTGTTTGCCCTTAGATTATTCTGGATACGAGTGTTATGAGTTTTTGAATATTCATTGTTTAAAACCCCTAGAATTAACAATTTGCATTCTATTCAGGCAATTCTGGCCTATTGAATAATTTTTTGGTTTTTTTTAATATTTTTCTAGAAAGGCTATAAAATTTTTTTCTCGAAAAGGTATCATTTGTAATGTAATGATTTCGAACAAGTCTGGGATTATTTTTCAAAGTTTATGCTCCCTTTTCCCATGACTTGCTATCAATACAGACTCGGACTTGGATTTAAAATTTAATTCCACCTAAAAAGTGATTTTTTAGGATTTTTGGAATATTTTTACGTCAATCCTTATCGAGCTACCTTTCCAATTATACCTCATTTGCTACTAGAAACCACCAGACCAAATTGAAATAAATTTAGGAATATGGATAGCGCGTATTTGCTGAACTTGGGAATATGGCTTGAATTTTCCTAAACCAATATTTCTAGTCATTCAAATGACTCAAAATATATTCAACGATTTTCCTCATGGAATCTTGACTCAAGATATAGCATCTTTAGGCTCATATCAAAACTCAAAATTGTTTTAAAAACTAATTTCTATTCCTTATTTGAAACATTTTCCATCTAAAATTTGATTTTCTTCAAAATTTCCAAAAATTTTGATTTTCAAAAGTTACTCAAATTCTTTCTTTAATGAGGAATACTCCAACTTTGCTTTTTAGAGGGGATTTTCCAACCTTGTTTTCTTTGAGGGATATGCCAACCTTACTTTTAAAAAATAAATCAAAATTCTAAGTTTTCACTCTTTCAGGCTTCCCTAGAACCCTTATCAACCTTTCTATGCCTAAGATGACCTTTGAGTCCAAACAGGTCTCAAAATTGTCAATTCGGCTATTCCTTAATAACGAGGTCAATTACGAGATACATCCTGAGTGTCTTTCATTTCTATTTCCATTTTTTTATCTTTAATGCAATTTTTATTATATTCCTGTATGCCTTACTAACTTGTTTCTTTTCGTGATGGTGACGTGCATTCATGTCTTCAAAAATTCAAATTTCACTAAATCTGAGGTAACGTTCTACATCATTGTACTTTTAGTGCTTGATGTAGATTATCCTTATCCAAATCCATCTGGATCTTATTTTACCAAATCTTGTGTTCCCCCTTTCTGGGTTGCATAGAGAGATACTAATCAAACTTTTATGAATAAAACTCGAATCTAATATTTAAAAAATTTCCATTCATAATAAAAGGATTACACATGAAAAATAATTGCATAAAAAACCAAGGAAAATCAAGACTTAAATAATTTATGGCTAGATGGCACCAATTGTAAGCATTGTAAGGGTGCTAATCCTTCCCATGTGTATCCAACTCCTAGACCTTTAAAAATGAACTCAAGTATACATAGTTCGTAATATCAACATTTTAAGTTTCATAACCTAAAATTATTGATTTTAATAGGTATCCGATCATAACTAGCCTAAAATGGTTATTGGCAATTACAAGTCATAGTTATTTTATAATGGCCTTTCAATACCATTTGGACTAGCGATTCATCTTACAGTTCTCTTTTCGATTTTTTTCTTATCGTACCTAATTCAAATCTAGATCAAGGGATGATCCAAAGATGAATGCCACCTTTTTTGATTATTTTCTAAATTGTAGCACACTACACGAGGGCAAAATGTCACAATAGCTTGGCGAGTTAGTTAAGGCTTTATTTAGGGAGTCAACCTGCAACTAGCCAAATTTTATCATGATTCTTAGTTTCCCTCAATATTAGTTGTTATTTATGCATAATCCCCTTTCTTCATTTGCTTTATACATAATATTTATTTTCCATCACTCTTTGTGATTTTTGTGATTTTCATAATTGTTAGGGTTCTCTTCTACCATCCAAAAGAAAAAAAGAAAAAGAAGAATACCATAGTTCCTTTAATATGGTAATAAGAAGTAAACAAAAAGGTTTGATTGTTCTCTGACACATACTGTGCACTCACGTGTCATTAGACTCTTAGTTGTTCTATTCTTGGAGAGACAATAACTCCTTTATTAGGTGGAAGTGAGCTAATTGTCTTTTATGGTATCTCTTCTTCAACCATGGGTTAGCAATATCTTTCTAGGTGTAAAGTACATATGCTTTCGTGGTATTCTTTATATCCATTTCGGCATAGCAAAATACATGGACCCGAATCGAACCCATTTTTCCAAGCCTATAATGGGCCTAGGATCAAGGTGCCTTGGTTGTCTCTACTAAATGGAGAATCAATTTGGGAACCTTTTAGAGTCAACTTAACCCTACATAGTTAGCCATAACAACTAAACCATGTTAAGCCATACGAAAGTGCTACTAGATTGACTTGAAGAAACAGATACTCAGGGAAAAACTTCTTACTAGTTACCTACACTTTATTATTTCTTTGTTGCATAAGTGATGATGAACGAATATCATCATCGATGCCATCTCTCTTGCCCTAGATCATGTCATCCATTGTAGTAATACTATTAGGGCATGCCATTATACTATTTGACTGATGGCTAATGCCTTTTTTCTTTTACAAGAGATAATATTTGAACACTATCACTTAGCATCCCTCTTGAGGCCCGAAATCGCTTTTTAGGGAATGAAACTTGCTCGAAGAAGTCATTACGCTGTCCGATCGATGGCTTAATCTTGCCAAATACTAGATGATGATGAGCATACATTATTACCTAGATCACTAGAAGTATCCTAAGAGGCATCATGCCACCTCGTTATGGATAAACCTAAATCGAATAGGTCGTTATGGGCTTGACATTGGCCTATTACTTGACAGTGACAAGTAGACTGTCACTTTCTCAAGTGTTAATTTCCACCCTAATAGGACATCATAAGGGCATTTTCAATTCGAACACACTATTATGCTATCCGCACCAATAATTTAGATATTGATTGGCGAGCAAAACTACTTGTGGCCTTTTGTGTTTGCCCCAAGGCATCATAATGCCTATTATTAGGTGATTTTTATGATTTATTCTTGTTTTTTTCTTTCTTTTATTTTTACCAAGTATTCCTTCAGTTTTCACTGCCTTATTATTTCTCATGTTCATGTCACATGCATCATTTCTTGCGTCAAATATTTAGAGGCAATAGATTTGAGCCATTAGTGAATGAAAGCTATAATGCCTAGCTCAGAGCAAATTTATCCATTTGTCTCCCTCAGAGAGCCATACTATACATGAGGATGGTGCATTTCATGCAAGCAATGTGTCACTCCTTATGTGTTTGTAATCATAAGGGTAAACCTCCATGACAACATTTTCATGTTCATATCATCTTTTCATACTCACATTAATGTCTTTGTCACACTCACTTGTGTACATGCATGCATCTTTTTATGACATGAATCTAACGGGTAGAGTAATAGTCCTTATTGATGTAAAAATTTTTATAACTATGCTCTGCTATTCTTTTAATAGGTGTTATGATCAATTGAAGCCATTGATCAGGAAGAATGACCATTAAGCTAGGATCGAACAACTAGAACATATATACAAAGAGGCCTAGGAGCAAATGCTTCACAAAAAATAAGGAATTACATGTCTAAATACCCAAGTTGGGGAAACTATTGTTAGCCTAAACAAAGGAAAAAGGTCAAATTAATGTAGCTAATATTGAGAAAGGGTTAAGAAATCCTGAAGCTCACTGCACTATTAGCATTAAAGTGGCACATCGAAGAAGGAGTATTCCAACAATAGCTGCCCCCAACAGCACCAATCCCACCTACCTAGCCATTCCTTTATACAAACACAATGGTTGCACCTTATTTGGTCAGGGATATCATGGTGTGAATATAGGTTCGTCACTTGCAAACCCTTTGTTCCTGGACTTTAATAAAGAAGCAGAGCAGGAAAAGGCAATTGGTTCAAAATTTGTAAAGGTTACTAAAAGTGAAATGAAGTACAAGTTGTTGGAGAAGAGCCTCAGGGCTGTAGAGAGAAGTGACAAGTTTGGAGTTGTAAATGTCAAATATCTAGTTTAGTCTTTGACCTTATCATTCCATCAAAGTTCAACGTGCCCGAGTTTAAAAAGTAAAATAGGACCACAATCCTACTACCTGTCTTCGGATGTTTTGCCATAAGATGGTTAGGTCTGGGGAGAATGAAAAACTCTTGATTCATTGTTTCTACAATAGTCTAACTACAGTAACTTTTCAGTGGTACAACGAACTAGAAAAGCCCAAGATCCAAACATGGGCTAACATTGCTAGGGTTTATTAGACCAATATAAGTACGTCTTTGATTAGGCATAAGATATATTGTCTCTAAGAAACATGGAGAAAAAGCCCAGTGAGAGCTTCAAGTAAAATGCCCAAAGATGGAGTGAATAGGCAACACAAGTACAACCATTATTAAATGAAAGAGAGATGACCATGTATTTTATGCAGACATTGTATGCCCTTTTCTACAACAAGCTTATAGGGAATGTCGTAAGGAATTTTGCTGGTATGGTCCCATCGAGGAAATGACTGAAAATGCATTGAAGATAGGAAAGCTTGGAAGAGGTGAAACCTTTGACACTAGGGAAAAGAAAATGCCATTAATGAGAGAAAAGAGGTTGAAGCCTTGATCCATAAACGACAACCAATGAAGGGTTTTACCATGCACCATCCATATATTATGAGCCGAATGGTTCACATTGCTAAATCCTTACTCAAGTTTTTACCCTCAAGCATCTTTTCCAATGCATAGCTCAGTGCCAATAACTCTAATCGGACTTGTCTACCAAATAAAAGGACTTGGGAATAACAAAAAAAGATAGAGGGGCATTTGAGATAGGATGCCCATAAAGTCGGTCCCAGTTTCAAACATAGATTTACTTCCTCGACTATTTAAGATTAGTTGATTTCACCAATTTACCCTGAGCCTATAGAGCCATTGAACCTAAAGGGCCATGACACCATATTTGCTTGTGGCTACCATATTGGGAGTATGGGTTATTTTATAAAGTATGTATGGCTCTAAAGAGAAAAGTGCAATAGTTGATTCAAAAGGGATAGTTAGATCTTGATTAATTATAAAAATAAAAACGAGAATAAACCTAGGACAATAGGGGTATTCTAATTTAGCTTGCTTCATGGAAAACCTTTTGTCTTTGAACTTTGAGTTATATGTTTAATGAAAACATATGAGTATTTGTATTCTTCATCACTCTCCAAGTTTTTCTAAGCATAAAATTGACTCATCGAAAGACCCAAAACTTTAGAAAATCAATCCTAAGCCATACATATGGTCACACCAAAACCATCATATAGACAAACAACCTGATTTAGGCTAAGAATGATAAGGACCAATCCCTTAAAATTTTTATACTATTTTAGAAATCAAACAAATGTAATATTCCTTTAAGAATCCTATTAGCGGTAATTTGACATGTATCAGGATTGTGTTAGAAGCATCTACCTTCTTCTTAACAAACCAAAACCTAAGCTACCAATCTATACCTCAAAGTTTCTCGGGGTAACCCTATGTCCCTGCCAAAAATAGACCATATCTCTCCTTTTCTATTCCAAAACCTTCAAACAAGTTCCCCAAAAGCCTTTATCAAGACACGTTTTGGGTCCTACCATGACCCTTTATCCCTAATTCTCCTTTTTCGATACCTTCAAGCCGTTTGCCAAAAGCTTTTCTTGAGGCATATGATATCTGTGATCAACTTAAGGTTAAAAGTCTATTTACCTACTTGATCACCTTAGGTTAAAGCTCTATTAGACTCTCCATGTGAAAATGATTGTTCACCACTTTTGAACAATTTGTCCTTTGACATACAAATGATGGCCTCATCCATTTTCACTATACCATATAATGCCTTTTAGGAGGATAACCTTATCTCTTTATAGGAACTACGATTCCATATCTAATAAGTAAAACTCTCATCGAATATGTCATATGCCCAATGAACCGGTCTAATAGATTACTATTTTGAGATGCTTTAGCCTTTAAAACATCAAAGCATACAAGTTATACACATGAAGTCAATTACTTCTCAGGTTTAAGGTAGTTATGCAATGAACATTAAAAGTGAATTAATCCATCTAAATGGAATTACTAATGGATTAATTACACTTTGATCCAGTCTAATATATCAACACCTTTAGGAAATAAATCTGTGTCTCTACTTAGGAGTCCAATCGACTCATATGACGAAGACAAGCCATCTCCCTAATTTGATTTAGATAATATAATAGTCTTAACATAAGTTAATTGCTCACGTTAACCCCATAGACTATGAACTATCGATTTAGATTATTTATCTTAGAATGTTGTCTTCTGGCATATAAAGTCCATTATATGCAACATTCTAATGGTATAAACACAAGTAGTCAATGACAATATTTGCTTACATTTGCTTTAACATGTAAATCTAAATACGATTACAGTAATGATATAATGAAACCTCAAAATATATATAAATAATTAGTTCAAATTAGTAAAATACATCAAAATGCCTTTCATCCTTGGGCATTTCTCGTAATCTCCCACTTACCCTAAGAGAGTAAATGAGTCATATCTCTTATCCCGATGCCTTTAACACGCCTTTTAAAAATCTTAGCCACCAGGGTTCTAGTAAAAAGACCAATAAGGTTACCCTTAGACATGATTTTGTAGACATCAACAACTCCTTCCATCACCAGCTATCTTATAATGTGGTTTTTGCTATCTATATATTTGTTCTCTTATGGTGACTAGATTCTTTAGTATTTGCTATTGCAACACTATTATCACAATAAAGTGTAATAGGTTTATCCATACAAGGAATTACCACAAACTCTTTAAGGATCTTACAAAGCCAAATTGCTTTTTCAGATGCTTCAGAGGTAGCCACATATTTGGCTTCGATAATAGAGTTAGCTTATAAGTTTGTTTTACACTCCTCCAAACAATGGCTCCTCCTTCTAAGACAATTATAGACCCAAAAGTTGATTACCTCAAATTTTTACAAGTTTAGAACTTTGAATCCATATATTCTACCAGTGTTAGGTCCTATCCTGAATATGCCAACATATAGTTCTTTGTTCTTTTAAGATACTTGAGTATATGCTTCATGGCTTTCCAATGCTTGTTGGCATGGTTCAATTAATATTAATGTGTAATACAACCACATAACAAATATCTAGTTATGCGTAAAGCATAGTGTAGATGAGACTATCCATAATGGATTCAAAAGGGACTTTCTTCATGCGCTCTTTTTCTTCAAATATCTTAGCGCAATCATCCAAAGAAAGAGTGAATCCTACCATAGAGGGTTATCAACCTGCTTTGGCATCTTGCATTGCAAATAATTTTGTCAACATATAAAGCTTGGAACAGTGTTATCATCTTGTTCTTTTGATCTTTAAAAAGGCAAATGCTTAGAACATTATTAGCTTCCCCAAAATGATTCATGTCAAACTATTACGATAACCACAGTTTGACATATGACAAGTTCCTTATATTATTCCCAATGAATAGTATGTCATCGACATATAAGACCAGAAAGATCACTTTGCCTTCCTTAATATGTTTATAAATACAAGGTTTATCAATGATTTGCTTAAATCCAAAGACTTTGATTGATTAGTTAAAACTTTGGTTCCATGGGTATAAGCCTTGCTTTAATCCATAAATAGATCAAGCAACTTGTAAACTTTTGATTCTTGTCCTTTTACTAAAACCTATCTGGTTGTATCATATAGATGCCCTCATTAATATGGCCATTCAAGAATGCAATCTTGGTTTCCATTCGTTAGATCTTATAATCGAGAGTTACAGTAATGGAAAAAAGAATGCGAATGGACTTTAGCATTACAAGAGGTGAAAAGGTTTCATCATAGCTTACACCAGGCTTTTGCTTGTATCTCGGTGCTACCAATCTAGTCTTAAACATTTTGACTTTCCTTTCAACATTCCTCTTTCTCTTGCAAACCTTTTTACACCCTATGGGTTTTAACCTTTTAGGAATGTCTACAAGCTCCCATACGAAGTTGGATTTCTTAGAATCCATCTCAATGTTCATAGCCCTTTGTTAGAGCTTTGAATCAACATCACTCATAGCTTTATCATAAGTGTGTCGCAACATGGCCCAAATACGAATCCTGACCAACCTGACTTAAAATAGTAGATGTACCCATTATCTTATATATATTTATATATCCCTATTTTCTTTTATTTTTAAAGGATATATCATTGTTATTTTATTATTCTTTATTTTTCATGCCTATGGACTGAGTTGTTAAGATGAATCATTCACTCAACTTTAAATAGTCATTACAAAATTACTACTTATTTTGGAGTTGCCACTGATTTATTTATTAGGTGAAAGTGGTCATCTATTGGAGTTTACATTTTAAGGGTCACAAAATCCCTAAACCAAACTCGAGGTCCACTATGATACTAGAGATCATGTGAAAGGGTTCAAGAGTCGGTTACAATTATGAGTAAGGATCAATCCCCTCATGATACCCAAAAATTGGTACCCTAGTAATTATATGTTAATTTAAATTTCTATTTTTGTTTGGTTTTACTATTAAATATTTAATTATAATTCCCATAATATCTTAATAAACATATTTATTATTCTAGGAAAGTTAGTTTCTATTATTTTTGGAAATCACAATATCATTCATACCCTCCTAGAGGACTAAGAGGACATAGAAGCTTTTTTTTATCATTCTCTTTCTTACCCCACTAGAGAACTTTGAAATAAAAAGGGTTTTATTTTTACGAAAATTGAAAAATCTTGACTTCCATTTGAAAAGAATTCTCTTATTAAAACAATCTGCAGAACCCCTCGTATATTTTGGTATGAATTTCACATATCAATTTAATTAGAAGACATTGCCTTAATTGAAAACAATTATCTAATTTTTTGAAATTATTAATCTTAAAACCTAAAAATGGTCCAATATGACAAACTTATTACTAATATGTACTTTTAACATGAAAGTATCCTAATATTCACATAAGACTTGGTTCTAATGTAAAATTATGAAAATGCCATTAGGTTATACCTTTAACGTAAAAGTATCTTGGTTATCCTAAGGACTCGAAAATGTTAATAAAAATGTGAACTTATCCTAAACATGCACCTTTGGCCTAAAAGCATCCTGGTGCTTACTTAAGACTCAGCTCAAGGTAAATTATCAAAATGCCCCTAAGTTTACCTGCAATGTGAAAGTATCATGGTAACCCTAGCGGACTTGAAAATGATCTTAGAAGACTAAAATAATCCTAAATGTTTGTCTTTGAAGTAAAAGCATCTTGGTGAGCAAAAATTAACAAAATGTCCTTATGGTATACCTTCGACGTGAAAGTATCTTGATAACCCTAACGAACTTTAAAATAATCTTAGAAGGCTAAAATAATCCTAAAAATTCACTTTTAGCATAAAAGCATCCTAGTTAGCAAAATTACCTAAATGCCTTCAAGGTATACCTTTGACGTGAAAGTATCCCAATAGCCTTAACAAACACTAAAATAATCTTAGAAGGCTAAACCATCCCAAATATTCACCTTTGGCATAAAAGCATCTTGATGAGCAAAATTACCAAAATTTCCCTTGGATATAACTTCGATGTGGAAGTATCTCGATAACCCTAACAGACACTAAAATAATCTATAATGATGGATTTATCCCAAAGAAGAAGTCTAAAATTCTAGAACTGGCTTACAACGTAAAAATTCCAATTAAGTCCTTAAACTTTTGAAAACTTCATTTCATACCCTAGAAATACAAAAAGAATACGAAAGTTTTCTAAAATTTTTATACCCCATGGAAGGCCATAAGAATAATATAAATATTTAAAAATGACAAACTTGCTCCTAATGTGTACTATCAACATGAAAGTATTCCAGTATTCACATAGGACTTGGTTCTAATATAAAATTATGAAAATGTCGTTAGGGTATACCTTTGATGTAAAAATATCCTAGTTATCCTAAGGACTCAAAAATGTTAATAAAAATGTGAATCGATCCTAAATATACACCTTTGGCCTAAAAGCATCCTGATGCTTACCTAAGACTCAGCTCAAAAGAAATTACCAAAATGCCCTTATGTTTATCTTTAATGTGAAAGTATCATGGTAACCCTAATAGACTTTAAAATGATCTTGGAAGGCCAAAATAAGCTTAAATGTTCACCTTTGGCATCAAAGCATCTCGGTGAGCAAAAATTAACAAAATTTATCTATGACGTGAAAGTATCTCGATAAGCCTAAATGTTTACCTTTGACGTGAAAGTATCTCAATAACCTTAAATGACTTTAAAATGATCTTGAAAGGCTAAAATGATCCTAAAAGTTCACCTTTAGCGTAAAAACATCCCAGTTAGGAAAATTACCTAAATGCCTTGAAGGTATACCTTCGATGTGAAAGTATCCTAGTAACCCTAACGGACACTAAAATAATCTTAAAAGCTGAAACCAATTCCAAATATTCACCTTTAGCAAAAAAGCATCTCAATGAGCAAAATTACTAAAATGCCTCTTGGATAAACCTTCAACGTGAAAGTGTCCCAGTAACCCTAACAGACACTAAAATAATCATATAATGATGAATTTTTCCCAAAGAAGAGTCTAAAATTCTATAATTCGGTTATAATGCAAAAATTCTAATTAGGCCCTTAAACTTTTGAAAACTTCATTTCGTACCTTATGAAAAATAGAAAGAATATGAAAGTTCTCTAAAATTTTTATACCCTATGGAAGGCCATAGGAATAATACAAATCTTTAAAAACGACAAAAATGATCGTTTCACCCCTAAAGACTAAAATTTACCTTTTAATTTCTAAACTTTTTAATTTTGCATTTAGGTCCCTAGATGGGAAAAATCATAAAATATCATAAACACATAAAAAAACATACGAAAAACACAACCTATACATCTTCAAAGGTTTGGCCAACACCTTGGTCTTGAGACAAAAATTTTTAGTTATTTGCAAACTAGTCCCTAGCTTTCTAAAATTGTAAAATGATCCCCCAAATGGAAAATCATCATAAAAATCATAAAAAATCATCAAACAGGCAAAGAATCAACACAAAAATCATGGAAAAAATATGCATAAAGGTTAGGCAAAGCATTTTTGGCCATAAAACATGATTTTGTTCATATTTTGCAATTTAGTCCTTAAATTTTGCAAAATTGTAAAATGACCCTTAAAGTTTTAAAACTACCTAAAACATGTTTACAAACACATAAATTAGAAATCTCATGGCTTATAAAGTTCTCAACCAAGCCAAAAATGTCATACAAAACTTTTACAAATTTTACAATTTAGACCCTATGTTCACTAAAATTACAAAATAACCTAGAAATCATGAAATCAAAACAAAAATAAGCACAAAATCATCATTATCAACTTTAATCAGATTTGGTCAAGGTGAAGAATACCAAACCTAAACATGTTTTGATATAAAAAATCATGAAAATAAACATAACTAGTTATCATTAAACTTATATAAAAATAAGATAAATGTACTGATATTCTAAATAATATATCAACACCAAACACCATGAAATAAACAATATAAACATCATCATAAATGAAACAAAATCACAACCACAACACAAACATAATATTCTGTATATACATATAAAAAACAAAATTTAACTAAAACAACAAAAATCATAACAAATATACAAAATTTTTTTATGTCACCATGCTTAGCCTTTTGACATGGATAAAAATCCGCGGGCTTTAACAAGATTTTGATACATAAATGAGATAAAAAGAATGAATAAAATGAAAAAAAAAAAACAAAAAGAGTAATGATTTTACCATGAAAAAGTTAAGAAAACTATTATTTCTTTTCAAAAGACCCCTAATGAACAAAACTCAACTTTATTTATAGTTGTGAAGACCGAACAAGGCACAATAGAATGCCTTGGCTGAATGCTTTCTGCACCATTCTAAAAGATTTTTATTTTGTTTATTTATTTATTACATGCAATGATTATTTGATGTTTTGATTTGATTTAAATACAAATTCATTTGAATTAAATTTATTTTTTTTGTCTTATTAAAAGTGATGTCATGCATGACATCATTGATTTCTAGATCATTTTATATAATATTTGTAGCAATATGTAAAATTATATCATAAAAATTAATTACAAGGACTAAATTGTAAAAATTAAAAAAATATGTATTTGAAATAAAATTTAATGTGATCAATTCAATTTATCCTAATAATAAAAATAATTTTTTACAGAAAAAACATTTAAAACACCAAACTCGTAAAAATTTATGAGAACAACCTTTATTGGAAAAAATTATTATACCTAAAAAATGCAAAACTCATAAAATAAAATAAATTTTTAAAAATTAATTTAATATGATTTAAACAATAATATTTGAAAAATTTTAAAAATTATAAATCGAGAAAAATCCTCTCGAAAAATTGATGGCATAGATAACTTATTATTTTGGAAAAGAGAAAATTATGAAAGAAAATGCAAAACTCATAAAATAAAGTGAATTTTTTAAAACTGATTTAATATGGGTTAAATAAGAATATTTAGAAAATTTAAAAAATTATAAATTAGAAAAAATCATTCCAAAAAAATTACGGAGTAGAAAATTTCATATTTTAGCAACAGGAAGAAAATGTAAAACTTATAAAATAAAATGAATTTAGAAAAATGATTTAATGGTAATTACATATGAATTTCTAAAGAATTTTGAAGTTCAAAACTTAAAAAAATTCCACCAAAAATTTTACAGATAAAGAAAAACTTGTGTTTCAAAACCAAGAAAATTTCAAAAATATACATTAAAACTTGTATAAAATGAACTAAATAAAACATATTATTCAAAATATTAATTTACAAAGTGGTAAAGATGAAAATCCTCAATTCAAAATAATTTTAGCAGGAAAAATTTCACGAGTATTATACTCATGATATTGTAAAAAATTTAAAATTAATTACTGAAATAAACAACTTGACATCTTATGATATAAAATGCCAATATAAATTTTTTGTTGAATATTTATGAATTTTTTGCAGTACATATCGACATAAATACACACTACTATCTATAAAAATATAAGACAGTTAATTTCTTAAATTTTTCAAAAAATTCTCAAAAAATAGAAAATTTGATTATGATATCATCTGCAAAAATGGATTTTCAAAATTTTGACAAGAAAATATTAAAAATAATTTTTCTTTTAAATATTCATCTTATATATCCAAAATTAGAAATAAAAAAATGACTTTTTCTACCATGTGAAGTTACGACCATTTACACATGACTAAAAAGGTCTTGAAAATGTCTTATTCATCTGAAAAAATCATTCCCAATGAGGTTGGGTATTAAGCTCTCGATCTCAGATATTTAGGATTATTAGAAAAGGGACTTGGACGAAATTAGGTTTCTACAGTTACCCTCTCTTTGACCGTGGCTAAGAATTTGGAATAAGGCAAAAACCAAATAGACATAGCTTTATCTGGGCCATTAGGCTTTAAAAAATAAAGTAAACTAAAAACAAACAAAAGAACTATTTAAACAAAGGCGAAACCTTAAATTAAAATGATGACTAGAGTAAAACCTAAGTTAAAAGGGGTTAACTTGGACCAAACTATGCTAGTCAACAAAAAAAATTGATGAGATGAAACCTACAAGTCAACAAAGATAAAGGATGCAAGGTTAACTGGGAGAAAACTTATGAGTCAACAAGGATAAAAAGTTGACAGGGGCAAAAGCTATTAGTCGACAAATGTAGTGGTTGATCAAGACAAAATCGATAAGTCAACAAGGCAAAACCTATTAGTCGACAAATGTAATGGTTGTTCGAGACAAAATCGATAAGTCAACAAATAAAAGAGGCTGAATAGGGCAAAACTGACTAGTCAACATAGGTAAGGGTTGACCGAGACAAAATTGATAAGTCAAGAAATAAAAATGGTTAACTAAGATGTAACCAACAAGTCAACATAGATAAAGGTTAATCAGGACAAAACTGACAACTCAAGAAATCAAAGGGCTTGACCAGGGTGAAACTGATGAGTCAACATAAGTAAAAGGTTGACCAAGATGAAATCGATAAGTCAACAAATAAAAAAGGTTGGCTGAGACAAAACCTATTAGTCAAAAAAATAAAAGGAGTTTATTAGGATAAAACTAAGTCAATAAATAAAGAGAAAGATTAGGACAAAACCAACAAGTTAATAAATTAAAGAGGTTGACTAAAATGAGTCAACAAATAAAAAGAGTTGACCTAGATGAAACTGATAAGTCAACAAATGAAGGATTGAGATAACATTTGATACTATATGAATTTGAAAGGATAGAGGACTTACCTTTTGATTTTTAAACAATAAGCATGATTGTTGCTCTTCTTCACCATCACTTTTAACTTTTTTAAAAATTATTAAATGCAAACACATGTAGAATGCATATGATGAATCCCATGATTCCTCTTTATAATCTATGAATTTGGTTACTATTCATTATTTCTAATTTAGCTTATTTTGGGATTTGAAGGCATTTTCAAAAAATATTGTGAAAATTACTTTTTTTGGGCTAAGAGAGTTAGTGCTCGAACCTTAATTTGAAAGCATATTCAGAAGGTGGTATAGGCAAACTGAATCTACTCCGATACTCAAAGTTGAAAGCATTTTTAGAAAATATTGTGTACATTATTTTCTTTAGGTAAAGGAAGCAAGGCTAATGATGCCCAGGTTTGGAGGTCCTTATGATTAAGTAAGGCAAATAAGGCTAATGCTGCCTATATCTGAAGCTTCTTGTGAAGAATTTATTTTCCTCTTATCAGAAATGTCCTTTAATCACAACTTCCAAATTCTTTATTCTTTGATGACACTCATCCACATTATCAATTAATTTTAACCCTTTCTAGAATGTCAGTAAAATTAAAATTGTAACTAAAGTCCCAATAATGTTTAACCTCAATCCAAAGTAATGTAAAAAAAATCTTTTTGTTTTTTTCTAAAATGTCAATCACCATTAATCAAAAATATATGCACATGACAAAGGCATGAGAAATGTATAAATAAAAATGATGAAGGTACAAGTGCAAATGACAAAGGTGTGAATAAAAGAATGACAAAGGTATGAATAAAGATGTATGATTATAATCCAATAGAGGAAAAGAATGCAATATTAATAAGAGTATATACAACGTATAGAACAAAATTAAGTATTATTCGATGTTTGGAATCCCTCATTCAATTCTTCTAAAGTCTTTCTTGAACAGAACACTGTGCTTATACAAATCAATGTCTTTAAAGATGTCTTTGATTGCACAATGCCTTTTTTTTATCTTAAGACTTCAACGACTTCATCTCATGCCTCATTTTGCCTAAGTCATCCTTTTTGGGTTTTTAACTTAAAGCCTTCGTCTTTTAACTTCTTTATTTATTTTTCATTTATTTTTCTCTTTTTTATTTTCTTTTTTGGAAATTTTTTATTTTTTTGTTTTTGTTTTCTTAGACATAATACTTTTTTAAATTATCAGCATTGGCAGGATTTGGTAGAGTGTGCCCATCGATTTCTGTCAGAATTAATGCCCCATCAAAAAATGCTTTTTGAACCATATAAGGTCCTTTCTAATTCAAAGCCCATTTACTGTTTGATCTTTCTGGCTAGGAAAAATTTTCTTCAATACTACTTCTCCTTTGTGAAATTATCTCGAGCAGAGTTTTTTGTCACAAGCTCTCATCATTCTTTCTGATACATTTGCCCATACTGGATCGCTCATAATCTTTTCTCTTTAATAAAACTTAACTATTCATAGCGATCTCAGACCCACTTTGCTTCTTTTAATTTGGTCTCCTTAAATACCCAAAGCGAGGGGATTTCAACCTTAATTGGTATAACGACTTATGTGCCATATACCAATAATTAAAGTGTTGCGCCAGTAGAGGTTCGAATTGAAGTTCAATAAGCTAAGAGTGCGAAAGAAAGTTTTTCATGCCAATCTTTATAAGTCTCCACCATCTTCGCCATAATTTTCTTAATATTTTTATTGGCTGCTTCCACTGCTCCATTTGTCATAGGAGGGCATGTCACTGAATTATGGTGAAAGATCTTTAGTTGTGTACTCACCGCTATCATCAATTTATTATTCAAGTTAGAGGCGTTGTCTATTATGATCATCTTAAGTATTCAAAATCGACAAATGATATTCGTTTTTAGGAATTTTATCACTGTCGACTTTGTCACATTTGCATTAGAAACAACTTCTACCCATTTTGTGAAATAGTCTATAGCCACCAAGATAAAATGATGATGGTTTAAAGCTATAAGGGTAATTAGCCCAATAACATCCATGCCCTACATAGAAAAGATCTATGGAGCAGTTATGACTTATAGTGATGAGGGCAACACATGAATTTTATCTACATAGACTTGGCATTTATAGCATTTTTAGGCATGCTTGATAGAATCTCCTTCCATTGTCATCCAAAAATAGCCCAATCTCATAATTTGTCTCATTATTTTATGCCCATTGGCATAAATTCCATAAACTTTTTAATGTACTTCTTCAAAAATACTTGTGCTTCAGAAGCATCCATGTATCTTAGTAACGTTTGGTCATAGCATTTCTTGTAAAGAATCTCGTCATCAAGAATGAAGCTTATTGCTAACTTTTTCAAAGTATTCTTGTCATTTTTAAAGGCATTGTCTTGGTATTCTCGATCTTTAATATACCTTTTAATAGCATAATACCATGGACGACTATCTAGTTTAGCTTCAACATTATAACAATACGTCTGAGACTCAAACAAGCTCATCTAAATTAGGATTGCTTTGTCTTTCTCATTCACCAAAACATCGCGACAATGGTGGCAAGAGCATATGCCATTTGTTTTTTATCTCGAGGCAAATGAATAAAATCCACCTTTTAAACTCTTGCAACAATTCTAGAATCAAATTTTTATATTCAGCCAACTTCGAATCTCAAGTTTCCCTTTCCCACTAACTGATAGATCACAAGGGCTAAATCCTGTAGACTTTCAATACTCAAACATTTCTTTTATTGGCTAAATAATGTCCTATGACACATGCTTCATATTCTGGCTGTAATCAAAATCTAACTTAACGATAAAAAGATAGCAATCTTCTTGTAAGGATATAAAAATTGGTCTAATTCCATGACCTAGAGCATTTAAGGCCCCATCAAAATACATTTTCCATTCTAGTTCCCCTATTTGATCACCCTTCTCTTTAACAGAAACATTCATTAAATTTTCATCAGGAAAATCAAAATCTAATGGATGATAATCATCAAGGGCTTGGCTTGCTATGAATTTTGGAATAGTAATTCCTTTAACTGCTTTTTGGCTCACATTAACTATATCATATTATGATAATAAGACATGCCATCTTACTATTCTTCTAGATAATGTTGGAACTTCAAAAAGATATTTGATCGGATCAATTTTTGTGATCAACCAAGTAGTATGATATAGCATATATTGCTTGAGGCACTTTGCAGTCCAAACTGGGGCATAACATATTTCCTCTATTTGAGAATAATTTACCTTATAATCTAGAAATTTCTTGCTGAGGTAATAAATTGCCTTTTCTTTTTTACTAGTCTCATTATGTTGCCCTAGTACACATCCTATTGTCCACTCAAACACGAAAAGGTACAATAAATGAGGCATTCTAGGACTAATGGTAAGAGGGTTGGAGGATTTGCTAAATATTGTTCCACTTTTTCAAAAGTAATTT
Organism: Adansonia rubrostipa; assembly: GCA_038381775.1. Lineage (NCBI taxonomy): Eukaryota > Viridiplantae > Streptophyta > Magnoliopsida > Malvales > Malvaceae > Adansonia > Adansonia rubrostipa. The sequence continues at coordinate 46,053 of JBBYHM010391956.1, read as the reverse complement.
TGCAATTTTCATCCTATTCATTCAGGTTATGTTTTTCGAGAAGTAAAAATATTGGATCACATTTATCTATGAGCTAAGAAATAAAATAGGCAATGTAATTTAATCTTCCAAGGAAACTTCTTACTTCCTTCGCGTGCTTGGAGGCGACAACTCTTGAATGGCTCTGAATTTAATCAGGATTAACCTTAATCCCTTTTTCGCTTACAATAAAGCCTAACAACTTTCTTGACCTTGCATCAAAAGTACACTTTGTTGGATTCAATTTTAACTAGTACTTTCTAAGCCTTTCAAACAATTTTTGTAAATCTATAACATGCCTTTCTTTTTGGGGGCACTTAGCAATCATGTCATCCACATATACTTCAATTTCTTTGTGCATTATATCATGGAATAAAGTGACCATTGTCCTTTGATAAGTTGCCCAAACAGCATCACTTTATAACAAAATGTGCCCCAAACAGTTACAAAAGTTATCTTCTCTATGTGATCAGGTGCAATTTTAATCTGATTATAATCCAAAAATCCATCCATGAAAGAAAAATGAGAATTCTTTGCAGTGTTATCAACCAAGGTATCAATATGAGGAAAAGAAAAATTCTCTTTTTGGGTTGCTCAATTTTAAAACTGATAGTCTATACACATTCTAACTTTCATATTTCTTAGGAACCGGGACAAGGTAGCAACCTGTTTTAGATACTTTGTCATTTCCAGAAATCTAGCATCGAAATCTAGCATTATAATATGTACTTTCGATATAAAAGTATCCTAGTATTCACATAGGACTTGGTTCTAATGCAAAGTTATGAAAATGCCCCTAGGGTATACCTTTGATGTAAAAGTATTTTGGTTATCCTAAGGACTCGAAAATGTTAATAAAAAAAGCAAACTTGTCCTAAATATACACCTTTGGCCTAAAAGCATCCCGGTGCTTACCTAAGACTCGACTTAAGAAAGATTACCAAAATACCCTTAGGGTTTACCTTCGATGTTAAAGTATCATGGTAACCTTAATGGTCTTTAAAATGATCTTAGAAAGTTAAAATTATCGTAAATGTCCACCTTTGGCGTAAAAGCATCTTAATAAGCAAAAATTACCAAAATACCCCTAAAGTTTACGTTCTACGTGAAAGTATCTTGATAATCCTAATAGACTTTAAAATGATCTTAGAAGGCTAAACTAATCCTAAATATTCACCTTTAGTGTAAAAGCATTTCGATAAGCAAAATTACCTAAATGGCCCTAGGTTGTACCTTCGACGTGAAAGTATCTCACTAACCCTAATGGACACTAAAATAATCTTAAAGGGCTAAGTTAATCCCAAATATTCACCTTTAGTGTGAAAGAATCCTAATGAGCAAAATTACCAAAATGCCCTTAGGGTCTACCTTTGATGTGAAAGTTTAATGGTAACCTTAACAGACACTAAAATAATCGTATAATGATGGAATTATCCCAAAGAAGGAGCCTAAAATTCTAGAATTGGCTTAAAATGCAAAAATTGCAATTAAGCTTAAACATTTAAAAATCTCATTTCGTACCATATGAAAAACTGAAAGTATCTGAAAAGTTTCTAAAAATTTATATACCCTTGTGGAAGGCCATAGGAATAATAGAAATCTTTAAAAATGACAAAAATGAATGTTTCAACCCTAAAGACTAAAATTTGCTATTTAATCCTAAACTTTTCAATTTTGCATTTAGGTCCTAGATGGAAAAAAATATCAAAATACCATAAACACATAAAAATACATATGAAAAACACAACATATACATCGTCAAAGGTTTGGCCAACACTTGGCCTTGAGACAAATTTTCAATTTTTTGCAAACTAGTCCCTAAATATTCTAAAATTGTAAAATGGCCCCAAAATGGAAAATCATCATAAAAATCATAAAAAAACTCATCAAACCAGCAAAAAATCAACAATTATATCATGGCAAAAATATACATAAGAGTTTGGCGAAGAACTTTGAGCCATAAAATATTATTTTTCCATATTTTACAATTTAGTCCGTAAATTTTTTAAAGTTGGAAAATGACCCCTAAAGTGTTAAAATTACCTAATACATGTTTAGAGACACATAAATCAGAAATCTCATGGCTTATAAAGCTTTAGCCAAGCCAAAAATGTCATAAAAGAGCATTTACAAATTTTACAATTTAGTCTTTATATTTACTAACATTACAAAATGACTTAGAAATCATGAATTCAAAACAAAATAAGCACAAAATAATCATTATCAACACCAATCAAATTCAGCCAAGGTGAAAAATACCAAACCTAAACATATTTTGATATAAGAAAATCACAAAAATAAACATAACTAGTTATCATTAAACTTAAATAAAAATAAAATAAATGTACTAATATTCTAAATAATATATTAACATTAAACACCATGAAATGAACAATATAAACATCATCATAAATGCAACAAAATAAAAAACACAGCACAAAAATAATATTCTACATATACATATAAAAAAAGAAATTTTGACTAAAAACAAATCACAACAAATATACAAAATATTCCAAGTCATCATGCTTAGCCTTTCAATATGGATAAAAATCCATGAGCCTTAACAGGATTTTGATTCCTAAATGAGATAAAAAGAATGAAGAAAATGAAGAAAAACAAAAGGGGCAATGCTTTTACCTTGAAAATCTAAAGAAACCTAAAAAAAAAGGTTTTTCTTTAGTATTTCTTTTCAAAATGCCAAGGACCCCTAATAAACAAAAATCACCCCTATTTATAGTGGCGAAGGCCAGTCAAGGCATAATAAAATGCCTTGAACGAATGGTTTCTACACCATTGCAAAAAAGAATTTTTTTGTTTATTTATTTATTACATGTAATGATTATTGGATATTTTAATTTGATTTAAATACAACTTGATTTGATTTAAATTTATTATTTTTGTCTTATTATGAATGATCTCATGCATGACATCTTTTATTACTAGAACATTTTATATGATATTTGTATTAATATGTAAAATTATATCATAAAAATTAATCACAATGATTAAATTATAAAAACTAAAAATTAAGTATTTGAAATAAAATTCCACATGATCAATTTAATTTATCCTAATAATAAAAATAATTTTTTTATTTACAAAAAAAAATTACAACACCAAACTGGTAAAAATTTATGAGAAAACCTTTATCGGAAAAAATTATTATATGTAAAAAATGCAAAACTTATAAAATAAATTAAAATTTTCAAAACTGATTTAATATGATTTAAACAATAATATTTGAAAAATTTTGAAAATTACAGAAAAATCCTTCCAAAAAAATTTGCGGAGCAAAAAACTTTATATGCTGGTAAAAAGTCTAAAACTCAAAAAATAAATTGATTTTTTCAAAATTGATTTAATATTAATTAAACAATAATATTTAAAGAATAAAAAATTATAAACCCAACAAAATCCTCCCAAAAAAATTACGAAATAGATAACTCAGTATTTTAGAAAAGAGAAAATTATGAAACAAAATATAAAACTCATAAAAATAAAGTGAATTTTTTTTAAAAAAAAAAACTGATTTAATATGAGTTAAATAATAATACTTGAAAATTATAAATTCAAAAAAATCTTCCTAAAGAAATTCATGATGTAGAAAACTTCGTATTTTAGAAATAAGAACAAAATGTGAAACCTATAAAATAAAATGAATTTATGAAAATTAATTTAATTGTAAATTAAACATGAATTTTTAAAGAATTTTGAAGTTTAAAACTAAAAAATGTTCAACCAAAAAATTTACAAATAAATAAAAGCTCGTATTTCAAAATCAAAAAAAATTTGAAAAAACACATTTAAACTTATATAAAATGAACTAAATAAAACATATTATTCAAAACATTAATTTACAAAATGGTAAAATCCTAGATCCAAAATAATTTTACTAGGAAAAATTCTATAAATATAATACTTGCGATATTGTGAAAAATTCAAAATTAATGACTAAAATGAACAAGTTGACACCTCGTGGCATAAAAATGCCAATTTAAAATTTTCCTTTAATATTTGTGATTTTTTTGGAATGCATATCAGCATAAATACCACACTAGTATCGGTAAAAATATACGACAGTTAAAATTCTAAAACTTTTCAAAAGGATCTCAAAAAATTCCAAAAAATAAGAAATTTGACCGTGATATCATTTGTAGAAATTGATTTTCAAAATTTGGACAAGAAAATATTAAAAATATTTTTTCTTTTAAATATTCATTTTGTATATTCAAAATTAGATATCAAAATATGACTTTTTCTACCACGTGAACTTACAACCATTTAAACATGACTAAAAAGGCCTTGAAAATGTCTTGTTTATTTGAAGAAAAATCGTTCCCAATGAGGGTGGCCATTAAGTTCTCAATCTCAGATATTCAAGATTGTCAAAAAATGGATCTAGACGAAATTAGGTGTTTGCAAAGTGACCGGATCATCTTCATGTTTCATGGCCTCAGATTGATAAATCCCACCATCATACATAAAGAAATTATGTTCCTAGAAACCTTTCCACTATGACAAAGCTCCCTAACCGGTTAATCGTTTGAATTTCTTTCTTTGGAACTTGGAATAGAATTCAAGATCAAAATTTATGGAGCAATTTTATCTATCGATGGCTCCTCGAGCACCACTTTACTTCAAAACTTAAAGTCATTCATCTAACTCCCCTCAAGGAAAGTTGCATGGGTTAATACAATGACTTTGTATTAGTTTGGGTTATAAAATAGTCTTCTCTTTGTTCCCTTGGGATACCCTATAAACACTTATAATTCTAAATGAGATTCCAACTTCTTTGCATCCTTATCTAATACATGTGCTACGCACCTCCATATCCTCATGTGTCAAAGGAAAGTTTTTTGCCCTTCCATAACCCGTATGAAGTCTTAGAAACTAACTTACTTGGAACATGGTTTAGAATACAACATGCTGTTTCTAGTGCTTATCCCCAAAAGGATATTGAAAGTTTTAAATAACTCATCATGGATCATACCATATCTAGTAAGGTCTTATCTTTTCTCTGTGCCACACCATTCTATTGTGGAGTACCTGATGAAGTCAATTGGGATATAATCCTATTCTCTATGAGGTTTCCTAGAAATTTATTTGAGAAGTATTCATTATCTTGATCAAATCGAAGTGTTTTAATGGATTTACCTAATTGCTTTTTCACTTTTGCATAATACTATTTGAATTTGTCAAAATTTTCACATATCCAAACCTTGAGTAGTCCTGTATGAATGATACATAGTACTCATCCCCTCCTTGTACTTTGATGTTGATAGGTCCATATACGTCAGTGTGCATAATTTCTAAAAGATTATGGTCCCTTGTACCTTTTGCTTCAAAGACCTTTTGGTTATTTTGCCTTCAAAATAAGATTAATATTAGGGAAGATGTTCCTCCCTTACTAATGGATATCATTTACCAATGTTTGAATCCTTTCTTGACTAATATGACCAAGTCTTAAATGCCAAAGATATGCCTAATTAAAATGAGAAGATTTTAACCTTTTAGAGTAATTCATTAATTCAGTGTCAAGCAATGAGTATATCTTTGTTTTGATCAAATAAAGATTGCCATCTATTCATCTAGAACAAATAAAAGACATGTTTTTACAAATCACCACAGTTTTACTAAAAGAAACTAAATAAGAATTTTTAATTAAACCAGCAACCAAAATAAGGTTCCTTTCAAAACTAGGAACATAGAAACAGTCTTTTAACAGAATAAATCTAAATCCATAAAATAAATATTTACATCTCCTACTACTTCATCCCATTATTGGTTCTTAATGAGAGGTTCTTATAAAGTAGACTTTTCAATTCCTTAAACCTTTATAAAGAAATGCAAACTTGATTAGTGGCTCTAAAATTAGTGACCCAAGTGTCTTTTGAATCTTCCATCAAACAAGCTTCAATGCAAAGAAAATGCTTACCTTTTTGCCCTTAAAGGCTAGGAATTTCCTATAAGTCTTCTTGAAAGGACCAATCTATCCACAATGAAGCACTCTGACTTTTTAAGGTCATTTGCTTCTTTTTCTTCTTGTTTTTAGATGCCAGGGAATAAAAGACCTAGAAGCCCCTTGCTTATTTGCATTTTACTTTTTATTTTACTTGTTCTAGTACCAAAATTAGAAACAATAGTTAGATTTGCCTCTACCTTAGGTTGGTGGCCATCATTAAGGATAGGGTCACAGGCCTATAACTCTTTAATAAGCTCGATAAGCATAACTTTTTGCTTCCCAAATTATACATAGCTAAAAAATTGCAAAATCTCTAGAAAAAGTTTTAAACACCATCTTAATCTAGGTGTTGTATTCCAACTCAGCAACATTTTTAATGACCTCAACAAAATAACCTATAAGTGTGAGCATATGATACTTTACCTAAGTTTTTACTTTTTCCTTACAGTTCATTAAATTTATAATAGTGGATTGTCTAGCCAATTTGACTTGGCCTTTGAACATATCCTCTAAATTATCCATGATCTATCTAGTGGTTAAATAGTTCTCAAGTTATTTTTGCAAAGCACTGGACATGCCAGCCAGCGTATATCAACATGCTAGTCATTAGACTCTTTCCAACAAGTGTAAAATAAAATAGTCTATCCATTAAGTGCATCACATGAAGGCTCAGGTGGGCAAGGTTCATCAAGTATAAACTTATGTTTCTCACAGCTGAAAACAATTAGAAGATTTGTTTACAAGTCTTTAAAGTTATCCTCATTCAATTTGTTATCAGTAAGAATTTGAATAAAAGGTGTAGGTGATATTCTGAATTGAAACAAATAAATATATCCATGCTCAATCAAATATAAAATAGATATTTAGCAATTAAAATAGATATATGTTTCTACATAAAAACCTTAAAAATATGTAGCATTGCAATAGTAATTTTCATCATCTATTATCTTAAGCCACGAAGGGGTGATCATAATTCAAATAGCCAAAAACAATGACCCCATCCAATTAATATATGTTGCCTTAAATACTCCTAGGTTAAGACATACATTAGCAACTGTTTGTTTGGCCGCTAGTTTAACTAACAGAGCTTCAAGGGGAGGTTATTATTAAAACAGTCTTGAGTTTATAACCATTGTTTACAAAACTTGATCCATGAGTTATTCAAGTCATCGAGGGATGGTCTTGAATATAACACGCCGAAGTACATTTTCCATATAAGAGATCCAATCTAGTACACCAGTGGCAGTTAACCACCTACCGAAGGGTATGGCCAGGGTGGAATTGGCGTGAGATGTTCCATGCTTTCACATATGGGTCAATAATAGAACTTGTGGGTTTTGTATTTAAAACCTTCTGCAACTCAATATTTTAAAAAATATGTAAGGTTTTAATATGCATGATTAATATAAGTCTGAGTGGCATTCACCTATTTTATATGGTATGTTATCAATCATATACATCAATCCATCAACAAAACATATAGATGGAAAAATATTTAACTAGCCAAACCATGATCCTATCTTAGAAAATAGAAAGAAAAAATAAGATTACAAAAATTTCATCCAAAGCATAGTTTGAGTCTTAAATTTTCTACTCTATCTTTATGTATCGATTTCTATCCATATAGTTTGTTCATTCATATCCATAAAATAATTAAAAAAAATACCATCTTTATAACTTGATAAAAATTTGAGTTGAAGCTCCAGGATGAAAACCCAAAATAGAGAATTTTTTGTTTCACTTATGGGGTTACCGAGGTCTTAGCATGGAAACGATTATTCCAAAGTCATAAGACACTTAGAATCCCTGAACATCCTAAAGTGTCATAACCCTACCTTTTAAATCAATTTTACAACCTTAACTTACCATGGCCAGTCCTAGTGCCAGTTAAAGTATTGACAGTAATAGGCTTTCCAAGAAATGTTTTATAAGGACTGGTCTATTCATAAGCCTAGAAAAACCAAAAACCTATTTCACCAGCCTTGAAGCTTTCAAACTAATCAAAGCCCTCGCCAAACTCTTTATCCTAGCCAAAAGGCCCAGTTGCCATTCAGGAAAATTCTTAACCATCGATCGTTAGTCTATGTGGGCTTGAATATCATGCTAACTTGGGAGTTTTCATCAATTAAGCCTTTTACACAAAAAAGATGTCATGAAAAATAATAAGAACTTTTCTAATCATAGGGCAAAACTGGGCCTAGTGGACTTTTTAACTTGGAAAAAGAACCATTAAGACAAGTTAAACAGAGTTAGGGCAAAGAAATAATAAGGGTTTTAGTCTTTATACCCTTGATGAGTATACATGTCATAATTCATTTGTATAAACATGCGTTTCACTTCTCATATCTCTATCCTTACCAACTCTGACATTTTGCATTACTTTCTGTGAATCTAGATCATAGCTAGTCTTAGTACTTGCACTCACGTGCATCTATACCCTCATCCATCCATATCTTTGAGCATTAGCACCCACATAAATCATCACTTATAGGCGTTTTCTTTCATATGCATTCCTATTCATATCTATTCCACACATGTGCATTTATATTCAAATGTATTGGCATTGGCATGTATAAGAATTCACAAGCATTCGCACTCTTGTGCAATTTTATTTACTAGCATTCACATTCACATGCATTTTTACTCACATGCTATTACCTCAAGTGCATTCTGATTTACATACTTTCGTGCTCACGTACACCCTCACTTATGAGTGTTTTCACTCACATACATTCTTGCTTATGTACTTTTGCTCTCATATGCATTCTCGCTCACCTACCTTCATACTTGTATGCACTATCATTTATGAGCATCTACACTCAAAAGCATTCTCACCTATATTCCTTTGCACCCACGTGCATGCTTATTCATGAGCATTGGTATCCACATGTATTCTTACTCACCTACTTTCTTACTTACGCACACTATTATCCACGAGCATTGACAATCATGTGCATCCTCAGTTACAAGCATTCGTACTCATGTGCATTTTCATTTATATCTACTCACACTTCATGCATTTCGGTCAACATACATTTACACTCACAAGCATTCTCATTTTTGCACAACCGTATTCATGAACATTTACCATGTTGCCTCACATGCATGAGCATCATTCATGAACATGGGCATATTAGGAAAAATCATAAGCATCACTATCAACTTGCTTACAGCATTTATGTCTTAGTATGATATTTGTGGCATACATCATATTTACTTTCTTAAGATTGTCAATCGAAAATCTTCAAAAGCCACTCAGAAGGACATTTTCACAAAGATCTTTAACAAAAAACCACTCACAAGGACTTTTCAACAAATATTTCACACAAAAAGCCTCTCATGAGGATACTTTCTTAAAAACTCTCAAAGCCTCTTTTGAGGATATTTCTTTAAAAAATCCCAAAGCCTTGCTTAAGGATAATTCTTCAAAAACTTCCAAAGCCTCTCTAAAGGATGTTTTAGTAATAACTTCCAAAACCTCTCTTAAGGACATTTCATTACAAACTTGTAAGCCACTCTTAAGGTTATTTTAAAATTTTCAAAGCCTCTTTTAAGAACATTTCTTTAAAAACTTCTAAAACCTCTCTTAAGTGATGTTTTAGCAAAAAAAAAAGCATTTCTTGATGATGTTTCATCAAAAACCTTTAAAGCCTATTTTAGGGACATTTAATCTGAAGCCTCATTTGAGGATATCTTAAATAGATCTAAAGCGCCTCTTGAGGATGTTTTAACGAAGAATTCTAGGCCTTTTCTTGAGGATATTTCATTAAAAAAAACTTCCATAAAGCCTCTCTCGAGGATGCCTTATCAAACACTTTAAAGTCTCTCCCAAGGACACCTCAAAACCTTTGTCCCGTATGCCTCACCTTGCACTTTTGAACCTTTTTTAAGGAAATTTCGCAAAGCCTCCCTCGAAGATGCCTGCAGCACCTTTCATGAGGACCTTTATTTTCAAATCCAAGAAAAACTATTTAGTCCATGTATTGAGCTAACCCACAAAGAACTAGATACCTATCTCTTTCGCCTTTCATTATGAAGGATATTCCAACTTCATTTTCTAAGGGGATACTGAACCCTGTTTTTCACTTGAAAGCCATAATTTTCTCTCCCAAGCATCACCGAGCCTTTTAATCACCCTTATTTCGAGAAAATAAAAAATCTTCATCATCAAGGATACTCTAACTGTACCTTTTAATAGGTTACTCCAACCCTACTTTGTACTCAAAAAGTCCAAACATTTTGGCTATTCCTCAATAATGATTGTCAATTACAAGATACATTTCAATCGTCCACTTTCTTTATGCTTTTCTATGTTTATTTTAGGCAATTGTTATTATATTCATTTTCGTCTCACTAACATGTTTTCTTTTGTGGTGTTTGTTTTGCATTCATATTTTCATATTGTTTTCAAAAATAACAAGGCAATGTTCCATGTCGGTACCTCTCTAGTGGATGACATAGAATATCTGGTTTTTAAAATTATATTTAGATATTTATCAAAAATCCCTATGTTCCCTACATCTTCTGGGTGCATACATGTTCTAAAATTTTCTTTAAAATTAAGATTTACAATTTTTCTACAAAATTCATGCTTTAAAAGGGGATTATATCAAAACAATGACAAGACGAAACTGAGGAAACTAAAACTAATGCAAGACATGGCTAATGAGTATCGATCTTGGGTATTATAGTGGTGCTAATCCTTCTGCACATGTAACCAACTCTTAAACCCAACTGATGAATCTCTAGACTTTGTAGAGTTTAAAAATGATGTTACAAATTTTAAAATTTGGAATATTGTTCTCAATAGGAATCTAGTCATGCCAAGTCCAAAATAATTAGTGGCAACTTCAACTTTTTGGCCACTTTATTAAGGCCATCCAAGACCGATTGGACGAGCACTTAGTCCAATAATTCTCTTTTTCGCCACCATCTCATCACACCTACTTCAAATCTCGATGAAGGGATAACCAAAGGCAACAATCCAAAAATTTTTTTAAGTCATGCACGTAATCACTTGAGTGATTCGAGAGAGTGTTTTACTCGGAGTAAAGGGCACATCACCACAAAAAGGAAGAGTGAGCAAAGAAAAAAATAATATCTAATGTATTTACGTAAAAAATCGCTAGCTAATTGATCTATGAGTGTCGTAACATGCCAAATGCGAGTCTGACATGACCAACTTAAACAAATAAATTTTATTTTCTTATATTGGGATGGGACTAAATTGTCAACTGAATCACTCATCTAACTTAATGCTAAATGGTCATTATGAAATGATCAAATATCTCGGAGTCACTACCAGCCTAGTTTTAGCCAAGAGAGGTTGGTTAGTTATTGCAACCCATAATTTAAGGGTTATGAAACCCTTAGAAACAAGCTTCAAAGTCTGAATTTATACTAGAGTTAGCTAATAGGGTTCAAGAGTCAATTACAATCATAAGTAAAGATCGATCCCTTCCATGAAGCTCACAAATCAGTATCTCTTAATTATGTGTTAACTAAAGTCTCAATTATTATTAGTTTTAATTCTTTTAATATTTAATTATAATTCTCTATTTTAAAATTATTTATATTAATTTTATTTTTCTCATTTATGTAAATTTAATTTTTATAACTTCGAAAATCAAAATATTTTTCACACCATTTTGGAAAACCTAGAGGAATGCAAAATTTTATTTTTGGGAAAATTAAAAATTTTGATTTACTTATTTAAAGAAGGTACTCTTTTGTATAGAATAATTAATGAGGTGACTTCCATATACTAAAAGCGCACCTACAGACTACTTGACTTGGGGATATAGCCTCAGATTTTTGAAAAAATATTGGATTAGAATTAATATATAAACATATTAAATTTAAAGCATAACATCATGAAAATGACTCCAAAGTATATGCATGGAATTGCAAACTAAAAGTTTGATTATGTAAAATAATCTAAATGGACCTAACATACATAGACATTATGGAATGAACCCTAATCATAAAAAATGATTTAAATACATTAAATTTTTCATAATAATTCCTTAGTCATAGAAAATGATTTAAATATCTCTAAAATTCATGAAATTTCACCAAAGTCCTTAGATCATGGAACATGACCTAAATGACATCAAAATTCATAGATTTATAACAAAGTCCCCAAGTTATGTACAATGACCTAAATGACATCAAAATACATGAAATTACATAAAAGTTCAAGTCATGGAAAATGACCCAAATGACATCAAGATTCATAAAATTGCATTTAAATCCTTAGATCTTGCAAAATGACTAAAATGACATAAAAGTCCCTAACTCATGAAAAATGATCTAAATGACATCAAAATGACTTAAATGACATCAAAATACATGAAATTACATCGAAGTTCCTAATTCATGGAAAACAACCTAAATGGCATAAGAATTCATGAAATTTGCATAAAAGTCCTTAAATAATGGGAAATGACCTAAATGATATAAAATATCATAAAACTGCATAAAAGTTCCTAGATCATGAAAAAATGATCTGAATGACGTAAAAGTCTCTAAGTCATAGAGAATGACTAAATGACATAAAAAATCATAATATTGCATAAAATCTTTGGATCATAGATGACCTAAATGACCCTAATCATACTTAAAATTACTTAAAAGTCTCTAGATCATAGAACATGACCTAAATGACCTAAAATGCAAGAAAGTTAAAAAAAATATTCCCTAATATGCAAGAAACATCATGGGAAAATTGCTAAATGGTTTCTAAAAGTTTTTATTACTTTTAAATGCACCCATCACATTTTATTTCACCCACAAACATAAAAGCTGTATCATACATGTTTTTATATGCGCAATACCTCATCAATAGAAACATACATGGATTTCTCATTATGTATGTTGATATGGTCATAATCACAATATTCCCATGAAAAATGCATGGACATATTAGTCATTATCTTAATGCATGAAAATGTCATAAAATGAATGTCATACATGATTTTAAACATAAAATGGCTTAACAGCATGAACATACATAGGTACACTAACATGCATAGTGATGTTACCATAATTATAGTATTTTCATGAAAAATCCATGAGCATATAAAACATGACAATAATGATTGAAAAGAATAAAAAATGCATGCATCATACATGGAGTAACATATGAGTAGAATGAAGAGTAAAAATGAAGTTAAATCATGAAGAAAACTTAATAAAAATCAATAAAAACAAGAAAACTTAGCTTCATTCACTTGGAAAACAAATTTTCTTGTTGGATCTTGGTATGTACGTAACTTTTAACTAAAAGTACCAAAGAAAATCAAGACATGGCATTTGAAGTTCATAGATCAAGATTTGGCCTTATCTTGGTATTTACACTTTTGCAAAAATTATCACCTAATCATGGATTAGGATCTTTAAGCTATCATAAAGGAGAAAATAAGATGCAAAATAAAGGTAACAAAAGAAAACAACCTTATGTAGAATCTCAAAGATATCTATCTTTCTTTCTTTATTTTTTTCTTCTTTTTTTGCTCACATTTTGCTCTTAGGTTTTTCTTAGCTAAAAACTAAAGGGATCCCCTCCAATGAACATCCCATGGTATTTGCTAACCTCCATTGGCTGATCATCTCATCCTCATGCAAGTTTATCACATGTTGACAACTCAACCAAGCTTGCTTGCAAGTAATCTCTCTACAAAAACCCTTTTAGATGAAGCACGTTTTCAGTATAGTTTGGTGTATAATCTTAGTTGCATACCCCTAAAAAGAACCCTTACTCCAAATGGCCATTTCTTGGCTCCTTGTAAGAAAGATGTTTTAACTTTAGCTTAAAATAGCCATCCATTGAAATTCGGTTGAACTAGACTCAAAATAATTAGAAATCAACCAAACTAGATGCCATTTAGTTCCCATGAATGATTTAGGCATTAAACTTATTTACCCAAAGCTTATTTAAGTTTAATAGCTTAATCCTTGTGGATGGTTCCCTTGCCAATGTATCAAAGTAAAAATGTTTGTGAATGACCTCTTGTATGGTTATGTAGTGATCCAAAGTCATTAAAAAAGTAAAACATAGGAAAACTTAGGTGAAAAAGCATATTCATGGTGAAAAGTTGCATACAACGTCAATATATTGGTGTTTCCATCAATAATGATGCTTTCCTAGAACTAAAAAAAAAAACCTAAAAAATTAACATTATAGCAATACAAAGGATATTGTATCAATATAATGTGCATTGTATCGATACAACATGGCCTATATCGACACACATGCATGTTCCAAGTTTAGAACAATCAAAACCCAATAATGTACTAATACATTAATGAAACGTATTGATACATCTTCTTGAAATTCATGAAAATAACATTTTTTTATAATTTCAACAAGCTTTCCCTAAAAAATTTTTTTGCCTAGCACTGTATAGTGCACAATGCTTGATAACATGACACCTTGTAGTCATCCCCATTTTTATTTTTATTATTTTATTTTATTACCTTCAAATTAAGTCATAAGATGTTAGAGAAATTGTTTTAGGAAGATAGATGGGTGTGTTTCATTTATAGTCTCGAATAACATTCCTTTTGATTAGAAGAGGCCTATGCGACATAAGGCATCTACAGAGAGTTATATAGAAATCTAATTAGTAAGCTAAGTTACCTACTCAATTAGTTTTTACATGGCTTGTTAAGCTAACACAGTCATTGAAGAGAGAAATAGGTTTTAAATTATTAAAAAGTTTAAGTGTTGAATTTCTTAGAATAACAGTTGAGGAATATTATTTTGTTGAAATAAAAAAAATCATTAAAATTGTAAAACCTTACTTAATAATTGAAATTGCAATTATTAAATCTAAAAGTTTTGGTTCATATTGGTTATAAACATTTCACTAATAATCTCTCGTTAAACAACATACATAATTGTTAACTTTAAGTTAATTAGTTTTTATATAACTATAACTTAAAGCTAAATTAGCTTGTATTAAAAATGTTTTTGATATCACCTTATTGGTTTCAATTTCTCAAAAATAATATTCCAAATGTATAATTATACTTAAAATATATTTTAGATACATATAATTACTTTATAGGCTAAAAAAATGTGTTTCTAAGGTTTTTTGATGTTAGTATTGACACATAGTGTCAAGGTTTCAATACTATGTTCAAAACCCTTCAAAGTATCAACACAAAGCATCGTGACAAGTACAAACTTGTTGTGTATCAATACAAGTGCTTGGTAGTAGTTTTTTTCAGTTTTTTCTTTTGAGCCTAAATCTAAGTTTCATGAAACCCTCATTTGTATCGATACAAACTATCCTAGTGTCGATACAACATGCTAAATCTTGATACAAAATGTTTCGAGTATCAATACAGGTTGCTAAGTATTGATACATATGTCTCCAGTGTCGATCAAGGCCAAAATTTTCAAACATGTATTGGTACTAATGCTCCTAGTCTCGAGACTAGAGAAGCAAGGTCAAGCCACAATTTTGAATTCTATAATGGCTATACACCATTGTCACATCCTTAACGTTTAGACATTCTTTGGCAACAATGAACAGAGATTTCCAATAGCTTCAGACTAGCAAGGAAACAACATGAAACAACAAGAAGGAATAAGAAACAACATTCTGAGCACAAAAAATCACATTCTTTAATTTTTTATTCTTTTCTTGTATTTTCATAAGCTTGTTTTATATATTTTCATCATGTACTCAAAACTCCAACAAACACTTGCGTACTAGAGGTTTTATTTAGTTTGAAAGCACCTTTATTCATCTTAGAAGGAGATTGTGAGTAGATTGAGTAAAGTTACCTAAGAATTTGAGGTATAATTCTTAAAGGAATTGTAAGCTTTTCTCTAAGCATTCAAAAGATCAAGAGTTGTGAGGTTCTATCTAAGCCTTCAAAAAATATAAAGTTGTAAGGTTATACCTTACACTTAAAGGTACTGTGTTTCACTAGTGAATATCAGGAATCACCTTTGCAAGAAAATGCCAAAAAGAGAGGATGTTTGCTCCAAGTTAAAGGACCAAACCTATATAAATCATTTCTTGGTTATCTTACCTTTAACTATTTTATATATTTCCTTTACTTTCAATTTATATTAAATTTTAATTGATGGCCAAAATCTTTATAGAACCAATTCAACCCTTCTTGGTTCAATCAATACTTTGAACTAACAATTAGTATTAGAGCTTATGTCTCAATTTGTAGGTTTAACCATCTTTGAAAAAGAATCATTATAGTTCAAAGAATGGCAAGTTTAAGTATAGCACTTAAAACTTAAAGAATTTCACGGAAATTATGAGCCAAGGTGAGGTTTGTCTTATGGCATTTGAAACAAGTTCAAATCCTACCGAACTTGAAGGCTATTCTATTGTAAGTCCTCTACTCTTCAATAGTGAATATTATTCTTAGAAGAGGACAAAGATGAGGCTTTTCTTTCAAGCCAATGATAGAGAATCATCACCAATGGACCATAAACTCCTAAGAAAAGAGCAAGAGACATTAGGAGCTAAAAAAGAAGATGAATGGAATGATAAGTTATACAAAAGGTGCAATTTGAATGCCAAGGCCATGCACATGCTATTTTGTGCTCTAGGCTAAATTAATACAACTAAATGTCCCTATGTGGCAATGACAAAAAAATATGGGACAAATTGGTGACCACTCATGAAAGAACAAACAAGTTAAGGAATAAACAATAAGTATGCTCATACTTGACTGTGAGTTGTTTAAAAATGAAAGAATATGAGATCGTCAAAGAAATATTGGATAGGTTCACAAACATTCTAAATGGTTTGAAAGCGCTTGGCAAAACTTTCCAAAGAGAGTGATGGAAAAGAAGTTACTCAATAGTCTTCCTAAATCTTGGGAATCAAAAGTTACAACAATTAAAGAATTCACGGATCCCAACAAATTTTCCTTGGCTGAACTCATTAGTTCTTTGTTAATCTATGAGATGAAGATGAAACACAGTCAACAACAATCAAAGGAAACAAATGTTGCTTTTAAAACAATGGCCTAAAGCAACAAAGATAATAAAAATGCTGAGGAAGATGAGGAAATGGATATGCTAGTAAAAAGATTCAATAAGTTCATGAAAATGAAACAAATCAAAAGGGTTCCAAAAAAGAGATATGCTAAAGGGTGAATTAAGCAAAAAAGAGAAAGATCCTATTATCTACAATGAATGCAAGACACTAGAACATATCAAATTTGAGTGTCTAACATGAAAAAAGTAGAACATAAATGGACAAAACTAAAAGGCTATGGTGGCCATATGAGTGATAGCAATACATCATATGATGAAAAGGATAAAGTGGCAAACCTATGTTTCATGGCTCTTGATGCACCCAAGACAAGTTTTAACCCTTATACATTTGATAAGTTACAAAAAGCATTTGATGAATTAGTGTTAGAGTTTAAAAAACATGAATTATAAACAAAAGAAATGATTTCTAGACTTAAAGAAGAAAATGAAACATTAAGCAAAACAAAAACTAAATTTGAAAAAGAAATTTCTAAACTCAAGAAAAAAAATAAATTGCTAAGTGTGACAAAAATAGCACTTGAAAAAGAAGTAAATAAGTTAAAAACTATAAATAATGACCTAACAAAAAAGAACATAAATTTACATAATTCATTTTCTAGATTTTATGTACCACAAAAAAAGTTGAATGATGTGTTAGAAACACAAAAAGTTTTCCTTGATAAAGATAGATTAGTATACAATGGCATTAAGAAAAAACTTATTTTAAAAATTTCTTTGTAGAAAAAAAATCCTTATAATAAATCTAGCAAATGCACTCATTATCATAAAATACGTCATATATGTCAAATAGTTAGTTAAGGGTAGTTAATTATAGAAGTAAGCTTGTAATCTTAAAATAAGGTTGCAAAAATGAAATAGATTCGTAAAGGAATAAAAATTATAAGTACTAACACTTAATGACCTAAGAAAATTTGGGTACCTAAAATTAAGGCATAGTTTTGTGATTGCAGGAGGAGAAGCATTACTTCAAGGTGAATTCAATGAAAATGGCAGGTGACAAAAGCAAATTCCTGAAATAAAAGCCTAAAAATGGTGGAAATGTCATTTTTAGTGAGTGTAGACACCCAAATTTGTCCTAGCCAATATTTAAGGCATCAGAGATCATCATTCAAGGCATCATCAAAATCATTTAGATGAGCATGGATCTATTCCCGATTATTCCTGGCTTAAGCAAGAGGCACAGAGAGTCTACATGAATGTATCGATATATAGCCTTTGTGTATTGATATAAGGCCCTTACATCATCAAAATTCAAAATTTCACTAGTTGTATCGATACATTTGGTTGATGTATTGATACATTTGACTAATGTATTGATATAAGGCTTCACAATAGCTAAAATTTGATTTTTTAGATAAAATGTATTGATACATCTTTCATTATATCCACATATTTTGGTTTTTTTTTGCCTAGATATATCAATATAATATGTAATTTATCAATACATCCAAGCAAATTTGCCTAGTTTGTAGCATTTTTCAACTTTTGCACCATTAATCTCAAAATCTAACCTGACCACATTTTTTGCACCAAAAATCATCAAAATTCATACTCGGCCTCGGAATTGGGCTTATAATTAGGTTTAATAAATTTTTAAGGTCCAAAATCACTCAAAAATGGGATTTTTCATGGATTGTATGGTTTGTTTTGGGGGAATGCTTGGTATTTCTTCAAGTTACAAACTTCTTTAGCCTCTGCACTCCACTACACTACATGCCAAAATCAATGAAAAGAAAGATAGCTAAGCACAGTACCTAGAGTTATCCCTTAGTACATGAAGGAAAATCCTATAATGCCTTACTTTCGGCTCATAAACATTGGCCAAACACACTCCATATATAGGAGCCAATTTTAGCATAGCAAAAAGACTAACAATGTACTTTGCACACACTCTTCAAACACTGAACAAACACATGAATCACTATTACATTGAAAGTACTCTCTTACTCCTATAACTCTCTCGTTTTCCCCTAAAAAACCTTTAAAAAACCCCATCTCTTTCCTTTTACGCTTAAAACTCTTTCCTATTCAGAACATAATTGAAAGCTTTTCTTTTTTTATTCTTTTAATGCTAACTAATAACAAAGAGAAAGAAGAAACTAAGCTTAGAGTTGTTATTCCAAATAGAGGTAAAAGTTTAAAGTTTTTTTTTGTGTATTTTCTCTACATTACTCCATTTATTTTTGTTTTCAACATTTGCATCATCTTAATGAGCCATTCATGGTGCCATGACCATTTTAAGACTCTTATGCATTATTGTGGTTGGATTATGGTAGTTCTAGGACCTTAATGAAATTTTTGTGATGTTTTGGAGTTGCTTGAGTGACATAACACGCTTTTCTTCATTTTTGCCATTAAACAGCACCTATTCATGCATTTTTGATATCTTACATTGATCTTCACATGCTCAACTCATACTTGAATGCTTATCCCTCTATACTTTAAGCATATTCCTGCATTTTCTTATAGTTCGGTAGGTTTTATAGGATAAATATGCCATCTTGAAAATTCTAATAGCATTTCCCTCATTCTAACATGTCCATACCACCTTTATAGCATGATTTATGATGTCATTCATGAAACTTTTATGTCCTTACATTTTCATACCTATTTTCTTGCATTTTAGTCATCTTTCCTATGCTAAAATTATCATCTTTGTTTGTTTAAGTGTGTCACCCATGTTTATCTTCACCTAAGTCTCTTTTGGTTTATAGCATATTTGTTAAGGTGCTTGTTTGTACAAAAAT
This sequence comes from Adansonia rubrostipa, assembly GCA_038381775.1. Lineage (NCBI taxonomy): Eukaryota > Viridiplantae > Streptophyta > Magnoliopsida > Malvales > Malvaceae > Adansonia > Adansonia rubrostipa. The sequence goes on along the minus strand of JBBYHM010391956.1, from coordinate 26,285 downwards.
CTGATTTTCAAAAAAGAAAACCCCAAATTAAGTCTATATACCTCTAACAAATAGAGACTAAAATGGATTTAATGTTTTCACTAAATTAGTCCTCCAATCTTAGGGATAAATCAAACTTTCTAAGTCTAGTTTCCTAGTTTAATGAGTTCAAAAATCCGGGTATTTAAAAGAAAAATAACCTTTAATTTGTCATAAAGTTTAAGCCTTGATCTTGAGTTTGACACGCTTGTTTGTGGAATGGTCAATGTGTTATTTCATCATCCTAAGCTACTTTGGGATTATGGAATGAACTCACGATACCCTTGTCACCTTTTTCCCCCTGTCACAGATGTTTGGATTCCATGGCTCGAGTCTAGCCTCGAGAAACCTAAAAAAACATAAATTCCTTTTTTGCTTATGGTAGTACTGTAGCCCATATGTAAAAAATTACTTCCAAGTTCTAAAATACTTTTATAGAATTTTTTATATTTTTTCCTTCAAGGGCATCAAATTACCTTTTTAGTGACACCTTGCTTGCTCTTATATCATCTTGGATAAAAGAGTTATGATTTTTTGAACCTTTATTGTTCAAAACCCCTTAAACTAGCAAATTGAATTCTATTTGGACTATTTCGACCCACCAAATGATTTTTCCAAAATTTTAAAATATGTTCTTAAAAAATCTATGAAATTTTATTTTTAGAAAAGTATCATTTATGATCCCAGACAAATTCAAAGTGATTTTTCAGAGCTTATCACATCTTTTCCCTTGCACATGCTGTCAGTGCTAACTTAAAAACAATTTCAAAAATTAATTCCACCTGGAAAGCAATTTTCTAGGATTTTTTAGAATATTTTAGTATTATTCCTTATTAAGTTTCCTTTCCAATGGCACCCATTATCCCTTAAAGGCCTTGCATGAAGTCTGAATAAATTTGATAAAGAAAACTACATCATGTTATCATTTGTTTTTTAAATTAAAATTTATTCAATTTCTCGAGTCACTTTTATTGAGAAGTTTAGATGTCTCAAAGTGCATTTCACTGAATTCCCTTGGGTTCAGATCAAGCCAAAACAAAATGGTAATTATATTCAAGTTCTTAATTTTTATTTTCAAAATACTTTTTTATCAAAATCTTTTTTCTCCACATATATCTATAATTTTCACCAATGGGGATACTCCAATCCTACCTTTCTCAAGGGATACTGTAATCTTATTTTTTTAGTCAAAAACTGAATTTTCCCTTTCCTAGACATCTCTAGGTCTGTTACTCAAAAACTTGAAAAAACATATATAAAATTTTCACTACTGGTGATACTCCCACCTCACATTTTGAGGGGATACTCCAACCTTGCTTTTTCACTCCAATAATCTCAATTTTCTTTCTCTGAGACCTTCATGGGTTTTTAATCAATACCCTTTCCAAACATATCAAAATCTTTGCCATCGAGGATACTCTAACCTCACTTTTCAAACTTCATTTGAAATCTAAACTCTCTTTTTTAGACATTTTTGGGTTTACTAATTATAACTTTTTTTTACTATACCTCAAGTGACCATTGAAACCAAATGCATCTCAAAATTGCCATCTTGGTTATTCTTTAATAATCAAAGACAAGTATGAGATACATTCTGATCATCTTTCATTTTCACTTTTTTGAGTGTTTACTTTTATGTAATATCATTATATTTTTATCTTACTAACATATTTCCCTTTTGGTGTTGTCTATTTTGCAGTCATATTTTCAAATTGCTTTAAAAAATGACAACAATATTTCGTGTCGATATCTCTCTAATGCCTAACACAAATTATATGAATTTTCAAAATTAAACTTGGAAATCATTTTCATAAAAAATCCTATGTTCATTACACCTTTCGAGTGCATCCATGATTTAATTTTTTTTCCAAAACTTGGATTTACATTTTAGTAAAAATGCATGCAATATAAAGGGATTATGTCAAAATAATTACAAAAAGAATTGATTAAACCAAAACTAAAGTCAGAAATGGATAGCAGATACCAATTTTGGGCACGTATGAGTGCCAATCCTTCCCTATGCATAACCAACTCTTGAACCCAACCAATGAATCTTTAGACCTTGTAACCTTAAAATTAGTGTTTTAAGTTTCGTCATTTGGGATATCATTTTCAATAGGCATCTGATAATGCCTAGCTCAAAATGATCGATGGTGACTTAGGTTTTCAACTGCTTTATGGTGGTCATCTAAGATTGGTTGGATGAGAGATTCGTTTGACGATCCTCTCCTCATTATCATCTTATCACATCCAATTCAAATCCCAATCAAGGGATAATCTAAAGGCGATTCATGACCATATTCCCTTTTTTAAGTTGCACGTATCATTGCATGAGTAATGTAGATGGGCATTGTACTTAGATAAAAGCATGTCATGATAGCTTTTCAACTCCACTAGGGATAAAATTAGAGAGTTAATCCTATGCTAGTCGTATCTTACTCGGTTTTTAGTTTTCTAGCTACCATCATTACCTAACTATAATCCTTTTTTTATCTTTATTTTCTAATCTTTTACCTTTTATGGTTTTTACCTTAAGATTGTCAAGGACTACTCTATTCCCAAATAGATATCAATTTGAATAAGTATGGCAATATGAAAGGAAAATCAAAGGTTTGATTGTTTCCCTAACACACATTTTGCACTTGTGTTTGCATTAGATTCCCACCAAATTCTATGGTAAGGTTAGTGCCCTTACTGTTAAGATGAAGTGAGCTATCTTCTTTCATGAGTACCCCTCTATATCAGCATAGCAAAACCTTACAAGGTATTAAGTACCTATGTCTTTCATAAGTAATCTTTCGCATTTGCATATGGAAATATATCCATCGAATCAAACCCATTTCACCAAACCTATGATGGGCCTAGGGTTGGGTTGCTTTAGCTATCATTATTGCATAAAGGAGAGATTTGAACACTGATATAGGCATCAACTCAAATCCATATAGTGAGCCCTATAAGTCAAACTATGTTAACCCATACCAAAATACTATTGAATAAATCAAAAAATATGATCACTCAGAGAAACACTCCTTACCTTTACTCTTATGCACTATGGTTATCTAGGTGATGATGAATGAACATTGTCAACTGTATTTGTCAGTTTGTTTATGTTTCTTTTTTTTACCAAGGCATGCTATTATCTGTCCAATTGATGGCTAACCCTTTTCAATAAATAGGTGGTGGCAAGTGAATGCCATCACTTGTAATGCCCTATGTCATCCTAATAGAGTCATATCTAATCTAAACTAGTTGTTATGCTCTTCGAATGATCACTTAATGCTTAACCACCATAGATGGTGATGAACGAATATCACCACCTAGTTAGTCAATTTTTGTCCATGCAGAGTATTTTATCACCTTATTAATGGGTGATTTTTAACCCAAACATGCTGTTATGGTATCTATCTATTCAAATTATCATGTGTGCCTCTAGGCATTGTATCGCTTATTATCAGAGCAATTTTTGTGATACATTTTTGTTGCTATTTTTTCTCTTATGTATATTATTTTTGTACAGTCACTAACTTATTTCCTTTCTTTTTTTCTATTTGATGCATGCATATTCCATCATAATCATCACCATTCTGGGACAATTATCTAATTGTTCAGTGTTCAATAAGGGCTATTTATCATAGAGCAATAGCCTGTTTTCATTTTTAAACCCTTTGAAGAAGTTAGAGCATGGTTCGGGTGTTGTCAGTGTAAAGATTAAGTTTTGACAAAATGATTACTGAGAGTTGAAATAAATTTAAGCAAGTTTGGATAACACTGCCCTTTTGCTCTAGGTTCAATTGGACTTCGCCCTATTACGAGTAACTGTATAATTATGGAATTTGGCTTATCGATGCTTCACTTTCAATAATGAGAATTTGGTCTCTACACTTGATGAATATGATACGTTACTTAACGTTGAGAGGGCCAAGCTTGATAGAATATATTGTAAGGCTTTGCAACCTTCAACTTTCAAGAAAAGATTAGATCAAATTCTCGGGACTAAGGAGTCATGGATTGAGAGTCATGTTAAGATGAAAAGGACAGTGAGTTTATCTTATGGGCTAGTCTAAAGAAAGTAATCGTGAATACCATAAACATTTGAAAAATGTAAAATATCTACACTCTCGTGATATATAGTCTACTCATATTTCTAAAAACATTAAGCTATATTAAGGGTGCAGTAGCAGATCTCTTTTCTCGATTATGCTGCAACATTGATCATGCTCATGTCATTATTGCTAAACCATTTGAGCTTATTACAAAAAAATAGGGATGGGTTGGTTCATCGAACATGCACCATTTCTTCATATTTGGCTCATCATTCATTTCTACATCGAAGAGAAGAGAATGTTGCTTAATTTATTTTTTAACTTTAGCCTTATCTCCAATGTTTTTGGAAAGTGATGATGCCAAGACAAGACTGAGGAACATTGGATCAAGAAATTTTGGAATCTCAAAAGAAAAGAGGCCATATGGAAGGCTTCATGATTGTTCTTTCAGTCAGTCATATATAGATTCAAAGATCTTGGTTTCTGCCACTTATGGGATTCTAGGAAACCACCAGCTATGCATTTCACCAAGTTTTATGACAATTTTAATACCGATAATTCATCATATTCTTTTAAAACCTCGAGCATTGAAACTTAAAGTATGGTGGTGCTGATTACAAGTCAAAAGTCCAATCAACTTTCTATGCTTGGAGAGAGGCTCACTGTATGGAAAGATATTGGAGAGATAACAACTTGACTCTGAGGTATGATGAGTGGAGGGCCTATCATGTTAATAATGCTCTACCATTACTTGATGATAAGAAAATTTAATATCCAATTAGTGAAACTCCTTTTGAGATTGAACTATTTAAGAGGGAATTTGAATAAAAAAATACAAGATATCCTGCCCATCAGAGCCCATGAACAAGAATTATTGTATTTCATAGAGCATGTGATTGGGCAATGTAACCCTATTTGGCATTTCCAAATGTATTCATGTGTAATCAGGATATTTTGTTGCTTTAAAGAAAAATACTATTAGTGAAGCTATTTTGCAATCTAATTTTCCCTCTTGCATTTGTATAACTAACCTAATTCTTTATTTGCTTTATCCATTCATTCAAGTTAATGGTCATTTACCATCATAATTGCATACTCACCAGCATCTCATCAAACATGCTAATGGTATATCATAAAAGTCTAATCCAGCTAAATGTATAAAGTACAAGGTGTTTTGAAACATAATAGCCACCATTCATCATTAATATAACACTTATAGACATCGAAGAGCCATGGAAAATGACTATGAAACCCATATCAAATGATTGAAACTTATGCATAGGGAGTCTTAGGAGCAGTCGCTTCATAAGAATGAGAAATTCCAAGCTTAGATTTGCAAAATTAACAAAGCCATTATTTATGGTTTTGAAAAACAAAAGGCAAACAAGCACTGTTGACAAAGGTAAAGGAATGATCAATCTCAAGAACAATTTAAACGATAAACTAAAGCCACCAATGCACATGAAGGGGCATCACATGAATAGTAGCTTAAGCAGTACTAATCCCATCAACTTAACCATTTATTTATATTAACCTTGTAATGGTACCCTATTTGGTTCAAGGATTTTAAGGTGTCAACTCTTCACCAGCAAGACCTATTGTCCTAGATCTCAACAAACAAGTAGAGTAAAAAAAAAGAAAGAAGTATTCTAAAATTGGTAAAGACCTAAACAAGTATCAATCACTAAAAAAGTGCCTCGAGGTAGTCAAAAAAAGTGATAGACTTAGAGTTATGGACCCCAAATCTTTGGGCTTAGTCTTTAATTTCGTCATCTAATCTAAGTTTAATGTGCCAGACTTTGAAAAGTCTAATGGGATTGTAGATCCCATTGCCATATTTGCAAGTATTGCCACATAATGGGTGGATATAAAGAGGAAAAAAGGATATTAATCCACTACTTTTAGGACAAGCTAACCAAGGCAATTGCCCATTAGTATATAAGGCTTGATTCTATTAGAATTCAAACATGGGCAAACTTAATTTGTGTTTTCCTGGAACAATATAAGCATGTATCCTACTAGGATTTAGATCATCTCTCCTTTATGAATATGGAAAAGAAAACCTTTGAAAGTTTCAAATAGTATGCTCAAAGATAGAGATAGAAAACCCTTCAAGTTCACACTCCCTTAATCGAAAAGGAAATGATGGTCATGTTTGTCAATACCTTGAGCTTCCTACTATGATAAGTTGGTAGAAAATATCATAAAGAATTTTATCGACATGGTTATATTGGGCAAGATGATTGACAATGCTGTCAAAAATGGCAAGATATCTGATGGAAAGTAATCTAGCTTAAGCGAAAAGACTTTGTCTAAAGGCAAAAAGAAAAAGGCGAATGCCATCAGTGAAAGCTTAGCTAAGTTTTCTTAAAGTCAGTACTTGGCATAAAGCATATACTTCCTCAACGTGGCATATTTGGGTTCCAATTCCTACTCACCAGTGCCACAGCCAACATATTTTGCCAGGTCTACCTCAATAATGAGCTTTGCATCGAATCCCTTTCAAAACACTACTAAAAGAGCATAACTTCATAACTCAAATAATGCAAGAGGTCTAAATAATCAATAAGCAATCTAAGAAAGGGAACACTATTATGAGAAAATAGTAAAGATTATCCCAAAAAACTTTAATAATAATATAAGGTCTAAATCATGTGAAACAAGAGTGACTGCGGTAATCAAAAAGAAAAGTTACTAGGTCATGAAAAGGCAAAGAGGTTAAGACATTAATGATTAATATATGGAAAGCCTTTGTGGAGGTTGCAATAATGTTGAAAGTTAAAAGCCAAATTGAAAAATCCACTAATCCTTTTTGTCGCCACTATAGATGAAGACATATTCTGCAACATTATCCATTTTTCATAGAGATAGTCCAAGGGATGATGGATTGAGTTCCATAAAGAGTAGGACAAATACATTAGCCCATCTATTAATGCCATATATAAAGAGAGACTTACCACCGATTAGGTTTTGAATTGCCTTTCTTTCACAAGCATGGAAAAAAATACTGATAAAAGCTTTAAGTAATATGTTTAGAGGTGGATGAAAGAGGCATCCTAGATTCACCCACTATTAATAGAGAAAAAAATGATTATTAGGTTTATTAGCACCTTGCAAGTTCACTAGTATGAGAAAATAGTAGTGTATCCCAAAAAACTTCTAATATATAGTTAAATTATTTGAAATGATCGATGAGGCCATGCAAGGTGACTCAGCCAAAAAATATATCTTCAAGGGCAAAAAAAAAAAAAGATTGAAGATGAAGAAAGGTTAAAATCTAATGTTAGAACCATCTCACACCAAACTCATACTAAATTAGTTATGAATGTAATAGATATTGAAGATTACTATGAAATTATAAAGCATATAGAGCAAGTTAGAACACTCATGAATCTAGTTTCCTAAATCCTAGTACAAGCAGAGTTAGTTCACAGGGTCAAAAGGATGGACGAGGGATCAATTGATTTTATGACTTCTATAACATTCATGGTTACACTCTCTAACATGCAAAGAGCTTTATGCAATGGTTTAAAGAATAATGAATAAGGGTAAGATCAAATCCTATGATAAAAAGCAAACCTCTTTCATTATTTAACAAATGTGGTATCTTTTATCAACAACATAGAAAGGGATAAGAAAAGTCCTCTCAACGAGGTTGGGAGGCCATTGGTCTTCTTTACCAAGCAATTAGATATCAAGCTACCCAATTCAACCTATGCTAAGAATGATCATTTAGCTCTTATCTTTTTTTCCTTTTAAGGAGGATAAAGTAGTATTTTAGAGGTATTAAAGTAAAACTTTAATTATCGGAGAATCCAGCCAACAAGTAGCTAATGTTAACCTCTTAGGAGTAAGCCACTAAACCAGTAATGGTAGATGCTATGCCCTTATCATATCAAAAAGTGACGTTTAATAAAAGTATATTGCTCCTATCCCATAAACTTTGAAAATTGTAACCAAAAAGTCAAATCCGACAATAATTAAGGAACTGGTAAGTGAGAAAAAGGCTATAAAGGTTTTTAAGTTCATCAAGTATAGTGAATATAGCATCATCAATTAGCTGAACAATTAACCCACCAAGCTATTTGTGTTGCTATCGCTTTTAAATTTCAAAGCTGATAGGAATACTCTTTTCAAAGTCCTAAATAAAGCGTATATTCTCATGATACCTCGATAGGCTAGTTGAATCACCTAATAAACAATATCACTATCGACAACTACATGTCATTCAGTGATGATGAGAATCCCTATTAAGGAAAGGGAAACTACAAGGCCCTTCACATCACCACATATTGCAAGAATAAAACATTAACTAAGCTACTCATTGATAATGGGTCACCTTTAAATGTAATGCTTGTATCTTGGTTGAACAAGCTCCCCATTGATATGTCGTATATTAAGAATAGCCATACAACCGTGCAAGCATTCAATGGGACTTGTAGAGATGTTGTATGGAACATCACCATCCCATTTCAAATTGGCCTATTCACCTATGAAGTAGACTTCCATGTGATAGACATTGCTCCATTATATAATTGTTAGCTAGGAAGGCCATGGATTTACTCTACAAGAGCAATAGCATTATTATTGCACCAAAAATTGAAGTTCATCATTGAGAATAACATCATTACCATTAGGGGAAAAGAAAAAATTATTGTTTTTACTTTTACTGATGCCTCATATATTAAGCACAAAGAAGATGTCCTTGAATCTTTCTTCAGTTCTTTAAGTTCATTAATAACACTTATGTCAAGAAAGGCTTGCCAATCATTGAGCTTCAACTATCAAGGAGCACTCATATGAACTTAAGGTTAATCTCCGATGAAGGTGTTCAGGCTAGCAAAGAACTCAAAAGATATCTTGAAGGTATTACTAGAACTCTAAAGGTCATTAATCAAATTAAGAAGAAAAGTTTAGGGTTCAAGCCTAATGCATAGCAAAAAAAAAAAGTAAGCTCGAAAGAAACATGGAAAGAAGATGGTTCACCTATTAGGACAAGACTTAAGGCATAAACCAATATTATTTCCACCACTTTAAGAATGTTTTTGTTTGAGAAAATGTGTGAATATCAACTCTGACAAGGTTGCACTTATACTGAATAAGGGCATTTGGGGATTTCTCAATCAATGTGACTAAAAGGCCAAAGACATTAACAACAAATAAGGAAACCAATTTGTGGCTTCAAAGATTTGTTGCAAGTGTTTGGATTGAAATTAAGATTCCTATAGTATTCAAGTATTTTTCAAAATAATGCTATGAGCTAAACCTACATGCTTCTTCCAAAAAGCATTATAAGATCCTTTGTATAGGTATCCTCTTATTAAGTATTATCAATGAAAATAATAAAGCATTATGCATTTCATTTTTTGTGTCCATTTTCATATTTATTGCCAACTCTTAGACCTTTCTATACATATTTTTCCACCTATATTGTTCTTTTTCCATATTTTTAGGTACCCAAATGAAAGTGACATGAATATTCACACTAAGATTCTATAAATTAATTTCAAGCAATTGATCTATGCTGGTAAGGTTAAGTCTAAAAGGAATTCTGAAGAAAGCCTAGTATGATCAAAGTTGCTAAGGCTAATTAAATAGAAAGAAAAACATATTTTACCTTATAGGGTACCCACTAAAACCATAAACCTTGAAGTAGAGGTAAATCAAAGAAAAACTAAAATTGAAACCTTATAAACCCATCAACCCAAATTGAACTGATAAACCTTCTCTAAGAATGTTGGGATGTGTTCCCCTGCTCTTATCGATACATGCCTGACTGGACATAAACATTATGGTCCATATACATTCCCTTAAACCCTAATGCAAGGCTATAAAGCAAAAACTTAGGAGAATGAAACAAATATGCTTTAAAAACTAAAGAAGAAATGAAAAATCAATTTGAGGCAGGATTTTTCAAAGTAGCCAACTACCCTGAATGGGCAGCCAATATAGTCTTAGTCTGTAAAAAGGATGGCAAAGTGTAGATGTTAATAGACTACAAGGATCTAAGCTAGGACAGCTCAGATGATAACTTTTTTTTTGCCCTATATTAACTCTCTAATGGATAACACTTCTAAAAATTCCCTATTTCCTTTATTGATAGATTTTCAAGTTACAACAAAAATAAAATGGCACTCAGGGACATGGAAAAATCAATTTTTTAGCCATGTAAGGCATTTTTTGTTAAAAAGTTATGCTTTTCAAACTCAAAAATCAAGGGCAACTTATTAGAGGGCAATAGTGACAATGTTCCATGATCTCATGCATAAAGAGATAGAAGTATATGTCAATGATATGATTACCAAATCACCAAAAAAACAATAAACATGTCACCAATTTTCAATAATTTTTCAAATAGCTGCATAATACCAACTTAAATAAGTGCACCTTCAGTGTCACTTCTAGTAAGCTATTAGGCTTTATCATGAGTAAATAAGGGATCGAGATTGACCCTAACAAAGTCAAGGCCATTCAAAACCTTCTTTTGCCGCACATTCATAAGCAAATGAAGAGTTTTCTAAGGAAACTGAACTATATAGCTAGATTCATATATCAACTAACTGACAAATGTGATCTAATCTTTTGATTACTTTAAAAGTAGAATCCTGAGGACTCAAATGAAGAATACCAAAAAGCCTTTGATAAATTCAAGCATTACTACTCAAACCTATCAGTATTTATACCACTAATGCCTGGGCAGCCTTTGTATTTATTAGTTTTTGAAAAGTCTATGGCTGTGTATTAGGTTAAAATGATGAATGAGGTAAAAAGGAGCAAGCTATCTACTATGTGAGCTAGAAGTTCATGGAGTATGAAAACAACTACTCAGTAATTGAGAAACTACGTTGTAGTTCGATTTTGGATAGTTCAAAGGCTAATACAATACATGCTATATCACACCATATGGTTAATCACCAAACTTGACCCCAATAAATAATTATGCAAGGCCTCTACCTTGTCAGGAAGATTAGGCAGGTGGCAAGTCTTGCTCTTCAATGACATCGTGTATGTGAACTAGAAAGCCATTAAGTGTAGTGCAATCATCGATTTTTTGACAAACTGAGTAGTGAATGACTATCAGCCTCTAGATTTTGAGTTATTGGGTGAAGATCTAATGTGCATATTCAAAGTACAAAATACTCTTAATTACCACCAAACTTAATGTACTCTGATGGAGCTTTAAATGCACTAAGGCATGGAATCAAGGTAATTTTAATCTCTCCTGATGGAAACTGCTACCCTTTCACTATCAGACTAGATTTTAATTACACCAATAATATAGCCAAGTATGAAGCTTGCATCATGAGACTCTAAAACACCATTGAAAGGGGTATCAAAAATATTACAAGTGTATAAAGATTCATCCCTAGTAATCTATTAGCTATAAAGAGAGTGGAAAACTTAAGATGCCAAGCTGGTTTAATACAGAAAGCTAATCTTTGTGTTGAGATAAGATTTTAACGAAATCAGCTTCTAACATGTACCTTAGGAAAAAAACCAAATGGTTGATGCTCTAGCAACCTTAGCTTCCAAGTTCAAAGTAAATCAAGAGTCAAGGTCATGCCTACTCAAATGAGCATCCATGAAACTTTAGCCTATTACCATATCATAGATGAAAAAAGAGATAGGCTACCGTGGTACTATGGTATTCTCCTATATGTTAGAGATCAGCAATGCCTTAAATGTGCTACTGAAGCTAACAAGAGAAACATTCAAAGAATAGTTTTGAGCTTCATTTTAGATGATAGAATTTTACACAAAAAAAGTTGGGATCATTACTACTTTAGTGCATGGATGCCTCCAAAGTTAAAATTTTTTTTTAAAAAGTCCATAAGGGAATCTTTGGCACGCATGCCAATGACATTGAATGGTGAAACAAGTTATGCGATTAGGATATTAGTGGTTGACCTTTGAGAGGGATTGCATCAAATATGCTCAAAAGTACCATAAATGTCAAACCTACACAAACAAAATCCACATCCTGCCATCACTTTTGAATATTATAACAACCTTTTAGCCTTTTTTCTATATAGTGCACTGACATGATTGAATTGATCATAACTAAGACTTTTAAGGGGCACCGTTCATCCTATCACTATTAATTATTTCATTAAATGGGAGTTATCGGGATGCTTTTGTACCAAAGTTGTGTGTTTAGGATAAGTTCATCCTTCCATGATCATTTTGTGTCTTTTAGGGTTTCCAAGATACTTTCATGTTAAAGGTATACCTTAGAGGCTTTTTAATAATTTCTTTATAACCAAGTTTGACGTAGTCACTGGGATGCTTTTATGCCAAATGTGTGTTTAGGATAGGTTCACCCTTCTATGATCATTTTCGAGTCCTTTAGGGTTACTAGGATACTTTTATGTCAAAGGTATACCCCATAGGCATTTTTGGTAATTTTGCATTATAACCAACTCCTATGTGATTACTAGGATACTTTCATGTCAAAGGTACACATTACGGATAGGTCTGTTCCAAGTCTTAGGATGCTATATAAATATTTTTAATAAAATCAAAATTTTTTAGAAAATTAAGGCAATGTCTCCAAATTAGACTAATATGTGGAATTTCTCCTAGAATATGAGAGAGGTTCTATAATTCATTTTAATAATGGGATATCCTTTTCAAAGGGAAAATCAAGATTTTTATAAATTTTGGAAAAATAAAACTTTCGCATTCCTCCGACCCTTCAACAGGATGCAAAAGATATTTTGATTTTTGAAACCTTTTATATTCCTTTAGTTTTCTGGTGGAGTACAAAAGAGAAAGATAAAAACTTTCATGTTCCACTGGTCCTCTGGTAAGGTACATAAAAGATTTTGACTTTCAAAATATCCAAAACCTGATTTTCTCAACATGCAATAATAAATTGATTTCATAAAATATCATTCTGGGAATTATAATTAAATGCCATATGTTGAAACTAGATTAAGTTAACACATGATTAATAAGGTACTGATTTTTTAGCATCATGAGAGGATAGATCCTTATTTGACATAGTTAGCTGACTCCCAAACCATTTTATATGATTCTTGTGTGATCGTGGACCTTGTGGTTAGTTTTTTAGGGTTTCATAACCTTTAAAATATGAACTCCGATAGGTGACCAATCTCATCTAGCCCAAATAGATTGGTGAGACTCCAAATAAATAGTCATTTTGTAATGACTATTTAGGGTTAAGTCAAGTGAGCAATTCATCTAGACAACCTAATTCCTGAAGATGAGAAAATATTAATAATGATATGGTCCATAGAAATAAAAGAATATAAAACAGCGATATATCAATAAGTAGAAGAATGAGGGCCTTTTAAGTCAGACTTGGTTAGGATTTGTACCTGGGCTATGTTGTGACAACAAGCTATCATTTTAAAGGTAATCTAAAATAAGGATCATTATGATGCCAGTACTAAAATTATCTTAAAATTAAGGCTTTTATGGTCACATGCCAAGGTGTCAAACATACAAATGTCCAATCACCAAGGTCCATAGCAGTGAAGTAAAGGACCAATCCAACTCCTTTAGAGTAGGTTGTCGAACCATCCCTTATCCACACCAATGGTAATGGAAGCTTGAAACAAAACTTAAATTAAATATTTGAAAACATTTTTTGAGGGTTTGGATTAAAACAGCATTTATTTGGCCTAATGAGGCCATGATTCCAAACATTTATGTTTGATATATCCCCAAGATTGGAGAACCAATATATTGAAAACCTTAAATCCATGCTAATCCCCATCGATTGAGGTTACCATAGACTTAACCCTAGGTTTTCTTTTGAAAATAGATTTTTACAAACATCGTGAAGGCATTTCAGCAAACATATGATGAGCTAAACTAAGTAGAGATATCAAACATGAACAACCACTCAAAATAGCAAGCTATCCATGTTCTTTATCAAAGAAATCATACTACAAATGCATCCTAAGGTATGTCAAGATCAAAATATGCTAGGCTAAGCATTCACATATGAAATAAGCAAGTTAAAAACTTGGTAAGAATGCAGGAGAAAAGGCTATTTTAATGTCAGCAAGAAATATGGCATTTTCATGAAAACACCATTGAAGCATTAAGAAAGTCATAAAAATCCTAAAGCTACCATAAGCAAAGCAACAATAATGCATGGAAACCATAGTAAGGTCATGGCAACATGGAAGTTCACTAAAATGATGATGATGATGATGATAATGATGGAAAACAACAAATCAAAAAGAAGCTAAGATAAAAAATATACCCTAATTGAAGCTTAAACTCTTAACTATATCTTAAGTAATACTCTAATAACTTCTAGCTCACTTTCTTCCTTTTCTATTATATCAATTAGCGAGAAAAGAATAAAAAGAAAAAGCTTTTGGTTATAGTGGCTATGAAAGGTATTATTTAGGATAAAGATTAGGGAGATGAAAGGTTTTAGAAGAGTTTTTGGAAAAGTGGAAAGGGAGCTATAGGAATAGAATTTTGAAAGAGCTTAAGGGTTTTTTTGGTGGCTAATGTTAAAAAAAGGTTTTTGTTTCTTTTTTTCAATTGAATAAAGATTAGATTATATAGTGGATAATTTTATCCACTAAGATGACCAAGCAATGAAGGCATATAAGACTTTTGGCATGTATAATATGTCACTCATTGTACCAAGGTAAAACCTTTTAACATTTGATTGGTTAACCTTGATTCTTGTAGGCAAAGAAATTCATACATTAGCTGATCAGATGAGTAGTCTAAAGTTTATCCTTCACAAAACCAGATTTGCTCTTGAAATGCCCTAATGCCAAGCTTAATGGGCTTTTCTAAAATGTGTTAATCCCATGTTTAAAGCCTAAAAATCAAATCCACATGATTTGCATGAAGCTATGTCTAATATTGGATGCTTTTTTGGGGCATGACCAAATTCAAGTTTTGAAGTCATGGTATGGAGGGAGGAAAAATGTCTCCAATTAGGCTACAATAGCCTTGTGTATCAATACATTGAGCTTTGTATTGATACATTAAGCAACAAAAACCTAAAATGTATCGATACTTTGAATTTTGTATTGATACAAAGCATGTATCGATACCCAGTTTGTTGTATCGATACATGCACTCTTTTATCAATACCTATTGGCCAAAAATCACAATTTTAGCTACGATGTAACTCTGTATCGATATAAACATCCTTGGTATCAATACAAATAGCAAAACATTGGAATTTGGATGACATGGAACCTTTGTATTGATACCTCAGACCATTGTATCAAGACATATATATACATATTTTCTCTTATCTTTCATTCTCCAAACTCTTTACCTTAGCTAAAGTCTTTTCCTTAGCTGAGAATAGTTAGAACTTGACCCATGTTTCTTCAGATGACCTCGATAGTGCCTTAAATGATGACTTTTGATACTTTAAATGTTGACTCTAACAAAATAGAGTGTCTAAAAAGACGATTTAATATGACCAAATTTTAAAATTTTTTAAATTTCGCTGTGCATTTGATTTATTTTTTCTACATTTCATATGTTAATAGTGTAAGTGATCCTTTAACTTATGACACTAGGTCATCTTGTATGTGAATTATAATATTCAAAGATCATCAAGAACGAGTTCACAATAGATTACTTCTAAATAAGGGTGGTTTTGGGCATGATATGAAGCATACTGAAGGTGAATGAGTGGTCCAGAGAGGATTCATCACCTCATGTGATATAAGGGGACATATCCCGATTGTTCCTAGCTTGTATTAACTCAAAGGCCTTGGCCAAGGCAATATCGACAATGGAGTTAGCACATATGTGTTTCATACTAATATGAGCAGGTTAAGAGTAGACACTACCCTAACTCTTGCTTATTCCCAATATATGATGAAAAGATTGAATTACACTAAGATACTATACACAAAAGGGCTTGTCAAAACCAATTTAACTCTTCTTGCATATCAAGTGGCCATGATGCATTGCTAGATGCCAATATTGGTCTATAAATACTCCAAATTTTTTTGTCATAATTATTTTAGTAATTAAGGATTTGATGATTGAGGTTCTTTTTGTCATTTTTGAGTGATGGGTGTTGTTTGGAAACATCTAATTACCGTGATAAGGTATGCTTGAAAGTACTGTCATAGTCTCTTGGTAGTTATTAAAAGTGCTTAGACTAGTTTATTGATCTATGTGTAGTTAGTCTAGCCCACTTGGAGTGCTCTGCTAATGTAGTAATTATTATTAACCAAATAAATTTATATTTATTACTGTTATGATGGACGCCTAATGGTTCAAACACATAAGGGTGACTCTATGTTATTAAAATGAGATAGGGATTATATTGCCTAAAAAGTAAAAATTACTTCGAAGTTTTTTTAATTGTTTTAAAATAAGGGCCCAAAGTGTAAATATGCATAAACTCAACCTTAGGTATTTAAACCTTACTTTGTGCCATTCCTAATACACAAATGAAACCCTAAGGCACCTACATTCCCTCAAATGAATTACAGCTACATTCATTTTCTTGTACCATTCTCTTTTGATTTTTGGTAAAAAAATTATTTTTTTACCCTTTTTCTTGATTTTGGACATAGAGAGATTGCTTGGGGAAAGTTTCTAAAACCTAATATGTTAACACAGGCTTTAGCATATAGGAGTCTTTTGCTTACGAAGGATTTTTGAGCCATCTGTGTGGATTACCATAGAGGTTGGATGTATGGATAGCTTTGGTTTCTGATAACCAGGCTCCATGTACAAGATCGAAAGGAAATTTATTTTAATCCGAGAAGATGGACTTTATCGAATTGAGGTCTGAAATCATATTTCTTTCTTTCTTGGCATGGGTAAGTCAATCAAAGTACTTTTAGGATGATCCATTGATGCTATTCTACATTTTCAGCTACTTATCTCTGATTTTCAATTTTTAATAAAATTTTTATTACCAAATCGATTCACCAAATTTGAACAATGAACATTAGATGCGCAGCACAAGATAATTCACCTAGATCCTGGAAAATAACCCTAATAACATCAAATTTTACAAAATTGCATTTAAGTCCCTAGATCATGGAAAATGACCTAAATGACATTAAAATGCATGAAATAACCTAAAAGTCCCTAAGTCATGAAAATGACTAAATGACATTAAAATGCATGAAATGTCATAAAAGGTCCTAAGTCATGGAACATGACTAAATGACATTAAAATGCATAAGAATTGCAAAATGGTCCCTAATACACAAGGAATCTTATGGGTTAATTGCAAAAAGGGCCTTAAAAAGTTTTAACACTTCTAAATTCAACTCTAAATATCATTTTTCACTAATAATCTTACTAACATCGCATCATACATTATTTTTACTTTTAAAACACCATAATTAACGTTAACGTACATTGATTTATGAATATGCATGATAATGTTGCCATAGTTACAATATATTCAAGAAAAATGCATGAACATGTAAATCATGAAAATAATGCATGAAGATACCATAAAATGCGTGTATCATACTTATCATGAAATATAGTTAACACAAAGGTAAAGCCATAACCAAAAATATGGAAGAACGCATGATGAAAATTTACATAAAACTAAGAAATTCAACATAAAACATTTATAAGACAAACTTTCTTAACGGAAACTTGGTTTTTAAAGAACTTTTAACTAAAACATCCAAGAAATCAAAATATGGCATTTTGAGATCATAGCTCAAAATTTAGTCATAACTTGTTTTTTTACTTCTTGGCACAAATCATCACTTAAGCTTGGCTTAGGATCATTAAGCTCTCATCAAAGATTAAAAAAACATGTAAAATGGAAGTAAAAGATGAAAGAAGACAACCCTATGCAAAAACTTAAAGTTATCCCCCTTCTTTGTTTTTTTTTTCCTTTCTAGTTTTCTCAGCTAAAAGCTTTTGTAATCTCTCTCCAAGGACATCCTTAAGGTGTTTAAAACACCTCTTTGGCTAATGATCTTATCCTCATGCAATTTCACTACGTCTTTATAACACCCCAAGCTTGCTTGTAAATAGTCTTTCTACATGGCTAGGTGGTCTAATCAAGGCCTGAAACCTTTCTAAA
Source organism: Adansonia rubrostipa (assembly GCA_038381775.1). NCBI lineage: Eukaryota > Viridiplantae > Streptophyta > Magnoliopsida > Malvales > Malvaceae > Adansonia > Adansonia rubrostipa. The sequence continues at coordinate 8,189 of JBBYHM010391956.1, read as the reverse complement.
TGGGGTATGATTTTAGCTAAGCCTAATGGACAATCTTAGTTGCATGCCTTCAAAAAGAAACCTCTAGTCCAAATGGCCATATCTGGGCTCCATGCAATAAAGGGCTTTTAACTCTAATCTAAAATAGCACCCCCTTGAATCTCATCTGAACTAACCTCAAAATAGTCAAGAAACAGCCAAACTAGATGTCATTTGGTTCCTAAGCATAATTAGAACATTAAACTCATCTATGTGAGCTTAATTAAGCTTTAATAGCCTAAGCCTAGTTATGTTTTAATGTAAAAGTGTTAGTGAAAGACATCTTTCATGGTTATGAAGTAATCTACGGCCATTAGAAAGGTGAAATGTAAGAAAACTAGGGTGAAAAAGCTTGTTTATAGAGAAAAATTTCATGCAATATCAATACATTGGTGTTTATATTGATACAGGTGCTTCCCAAGACCAAAAAACCTTAAAAATTTGAAGAGATAGCAATACAATATACATTGTATCAATACATTCGCAACTGTATCAATACAATATACAATTGTATCAATACAACTACACCTCCTAGGTCTTGAAACAATCAATATATTAATGAAATGTATCGATACATCTTTGTGGATTTCATAAAAATGACATTTTTTACATTTCAAAGGTTTTTAACTATTCATTTTAGTCCTTAGATATTTCAAACCTTTATTTTTCCCTTCTTAGTGTTGCATCACTAGTCCCTCTTTATTACTCATTTTTTATTATTATCTGGCCTTATAATCAAGTCCCATGATGTTAGAAATGATGCATGTATTTCACCTAGCATTTCAAATTGTACTTTATTTGCTTAGAAAAGGCTCAGACAGAATTAGGTGTCTACATTTGTTATATGTGAATTTATAAAATCATGACTTATGTTAATGGATCTTTTAAATGATATAAAGATCATGCTATTGCCAAAATTTTAGACTTAAGAATATGGACTTAGACTATAAGGAGACATTTACTCTAGTTGCCATATGGCCACTGTTTGCACTCTTATTATTGTTGTTTCTTTCCAAAATTGGACAATACATTAACTTGACATCAATGATACTTTTTTTGACAATGATCTACAAGAGGAAGTCTACATGGATCTTCGCCTTGGCTTACCTTATTTACCAAGATAAGTTTGTCAATTACATTATGCTTTGTATGGTCTTAAATAGGCTCATTATTCTTCATTTAAGAAATTCCATTTTACTATTTTAGAGTTTCAGTTTATGTTAAAATGCCAATGATTCGGCCTTATTCATTAGCCATAGCTCTACTACTGATGTGTTTTTGCTTTTTATTTGGATGAAATGATATTGATTGGTCTGATCTTGGTGGTATTTTAGTGACAAAAAATTCCTATCTCAAACTATGGAAATAAAAGATCTTGGTAACTTATCTTACTTTCTTAACATTGAAATTGGATGAACTCAACAGGGTTATGTTCTCTCTCAAATCAAATACACTTTTAATAGTCTTACTATATATCTCCTATCTGATGGTAAACTTGCTAATGCTTTACTTGCAGCAAATGTTAAATTATGCCTACCAATGGTACTTCCTTATAGAATCTTACTCTCTACCTTCAAGTTGTTTGCATGTTTGCCTACTTAACCATTAAAAGGCCTAACATTACTCTTGCTATCCATATTGTGTTGTAGTTAATGGCTGCCCCTTGTACAGATCATTAATCTCCTATTTTTCACATAGTTCATTACGTATGTGGCACTTTCTCTCGTAGTTTCTGACTCTCACCCATTGTTTCTCCAACTCTTCATGTTTATTCTTACGCCAGTTGGGTTGTAAATGTTATTAATGGCAAATCTACTATTAGTTTCCTAATTTTCTTAGTGATTTTCTTTTGACTTGAAAAAGTTAAAAACAAAGCCTTATGTCTTGCTCTAATGCTAAGTCTTTAGAATGCCATTCATATACCTATAATGATGTTTTCCATGAATGTACTAAGCATATTGAATTAGCTATCACCTAATTTGACATCACTTTTAGGTTCATGCTATCACTTAGTCTCACCTTTCCACTAACCTCCAACTAGATGATTTACTCACCAAGTCTCACTGTGTATATCAATTCACGTCACATCCAAGCTTCTATTGCTATATTTGTCTGCGCTGCCAACTTGAGGATGGTGTTAGCAATAATCTTAGGATGCTATTGTTAGCAATAATCTCAAGTTACTATTTCATTCATTCTCATAAATAATCTTCAGATGCTATTGTTAGTAATAATCTCAGGATACTATTTTGCTCAGTCTCATCTTTTAATCAAGGGATATGATTTGAAGATATTATTTTCTCTCATTCTTATCCCTTAATCAAAGGATATGCTTTATATTAATTTTTTAATTATCTTTCGTTATTTGTGTGGTAATCATTGTGTATATCTTTACTCAAATGCAACCAAGTATTTCCTAAATTCTATTGGTTGGACATAAGAAGCCTAACAGTGAGATGTACAAGCAACTCTCATTTTATCAGATTTAGTTGATGAGTTATTACTCAAAATTAGTGGTAGTTAGCAATTAGTGAAAACTAGTAAATTGAGGAGTCAAAACTTGTAGAATGATATATCAAAACTATATCGATCTTGCAATTTAATCCTTAAATATTTTTAGACTTATTATCTTATAAATTTTAATGTTTTCAAGTAAACACTACAGTGATTCTTAATTTATAAGCACCTTAGTGATTCTTGATTTGCAACTTAATACCACAAATATTTGCAATTCACAAAGTAGCACCTCAAAAGCTGGCAATTCATAAAGTAGAGTCACAAAGTTTTATATTTCATAAGTAGTACCTCAAAGTTCTCATAATTATAAAGTCAAAATATCATATTTATAATATTATTAATATATAATTAAAATGAAATAAAATTTTAAAAATATAATGAACATAGATGCTCATTTTTGTTTATTCAAAATATATATTATAGATTAAGCTAATCATAGTCACAAACGATATCAGCATAATAAATATTAATTTCATGAACATTTATTTTTATGAGTTATAGGATTGTCACTTTTACATTTCTAAAAATTCATATAAAATACAAATGATTTATTTTGTTTAATAATATATTTTCTCTTATTATCTATTTATACATACATGAAAAATGAACTACACAAATAAACTTGATGTAAACACATGTCCTAGCTTTTTTTCAAAAAACATAGAGGAGAGAGAAAAGAGAGAAAGAAAAAGAAAGAGAAAAAATAAAGGAAAAAGAAAGAGAAAAAAAGAAAGAGAAAAGAAAGAAATAGACGAAAGGAATGAGAGAGAAAGAGGTAAAAAAACAATTTGTGTTTGTGTTTGTGTTATTTTTTCGAGTGTTAAATATTATAAATTTGTATAATATTTTACACATTTTTATACATCTATGTATTTATATTGTGTTTATATTATTTTTTGTGTTGTGTTTTAATTATTTTTCCAATATCACGTTTGCGTCCTTTTTCGTATGTTTAAAGCAGCGATAATGTCATGAATAGTCTCTAAAGTTTATCAAATTTATCAATGTCATACATGTGCTTTAAAAATATCTATTTTGATACTTAAAGTTTCATCCCATTGTTATTCTAGTACCTGTCAATAACATCATTAAATATCAGAGGATGTGGTTTTTATATCCAGTCAAAATGTGACATATGGCAAACATAATAAAAAATGCATGTATTAACAAAATATAATTATTTTAATTTAAAAATAAAAATAATATTTTTTTTGTTCTCTTTCTTTTTTCCTTTCTTTTCTTCCCTCTTCTAATTCCCCTTTTCATTATAGTTGGGTGAAAGCCTAACACTGCTAAAAATGCCAAGAAGAGAGATTTAGATGTCATAAGCATCACCTATCATCGACAACGAGGTTCCTCTGGCATCCAGTTTATGTGCAAAGCCTTTGTTCTTGGCTTTTGTTCTTTTTTCTAGCTTTCATAGATTTTGTTCTTGGCTTCCTTATTCTATTCTCTATGTTTTCTTTCACTCTCTAGAAGCAAGCAAATTCATGAGGCTTTTAGATTAGATTACAAAATGGTTTATGATTAACTTGTTTATTTTGATATTGTACTGTATAAAATTTATGCAATTCAAGATCCAAGTTAATTTTCATATTTTTGAATTTTAGTTATTTCGGAAGAAAAAATTTAATCAAAATCTTAATTCTTTAGTATTAGATATGTTAAATTTAATTTCATATTTTAGTTTTGTCATTATAATTTTTTGAAAAAAAAAATGAAATATTATAAAATTTTTAGCTAGTGATTTTAAAATTTTTATATTTTAAACACAATTTTATTTCAATATCTTTTTTTTTAGGTTTTGAAATAATTTTTAATTTTGCTAAAAATCATATATTAATTTTTTTAAAATATAATTTAAGTTTTTAAAAATATACTAATTTTAAAACTAGTTTTAGTTTAATATTTAATTTTTATTTTTAAAATAATTTTTAATTTTGTTAAAAAATCATGAATTAATTTCTTAAAATAAATTTTAAAATTTTTTATATCTTGAATATATATTTTAAAATATAATTTTAAATATTTTTATATCTTTAAGATAATTTTTTTTTTTTGCAAAAACTCATATATTAATTTAAAAAAATCATATGCTGCCGCATGTCATAATCTGATTAGTCAATGTTACATCATAACTGATATTTAATAATGTTAATGCTAGGTACCACATGGCTAAATGATTTGATAATATAGGTACGAAAATTGACATTTTAAAGTAGAGATATCATGTTGAGAAATTTGATAAACTTTAGGGGCCATTTATAGCATTAACCCTTTAAAATGTTATAAATTTATATAACTTTTTACACGTTAATTTTTTATTTGTATTTATTTTGACACATTCATTTATTTTTGTCATGTTCATGTTATTTTTTGTATTATTTTTAATTATTTTTTATATATGCTTTGTTCAAATTGTATCTCAATCCATATTATATTTTTCATACTTTGTCTATGTGATTCAATTTAGAAAAAATTTTATCTATTCATATTGTGTTTGTGTCGTGTCTCAACTCATGACATATTTTGCATAATTTGTCATAATGATTCCATTTAGAGAAAACATTTGTGTTTAAACATGTTCATGTTATTATATGTTCGATATTATAAACTTATATAAATTTTATATGTTAATAATTTGATTTATATAGACTTTGAACGTTCATCTATCCATGTCATATTCAAGTTATTTTTTGTATAGCATAATGTTTTAATTATTTTCTTATTTTGTGTTTATGTCATGTCTCAATTCATCTTATATTTTGCATAGTTATAATGATTTGATTTTGACTTTAAATTCATTTACTTAAGATTTTAAAACAAAAAAATTATTTAAATAAATTATAATTATTTAATATGACTTAACTTAACCTTATGCGATTTTTAATTTAATTAAAAATTTATAAATGATAAAAATTCCTGAACTAAATGATGGAGCAATTCTAGTAGTTATATCTAAAATGAACTACACAAACAAACTCGAAGTTGACACATGTCTTTTTTTTGGGGGCAGCCATGGGGTAGAGAGAAAGGAAGGAAAGAAAGAGCAAAAGAAAGGAAAGAAAGAAGAAGAAAGAGTAAAAAAAAAGAAAAAAAGGAGATAAAATAGATAAAATAAATATTTTATTTACGTTTGTGCTTTGTGTTTGTGTTATTTTTTCTACTGTTTAAAGTATTATAAATTTATTAAATATTTCATACATATTTTTATAAGTTCATGTATTTATGTCATAATCATATTCTTTATATTATGTTTCAATTAGTTTTCCAATATCATGTTATTGTTATTTTTGGTATATTTAAAGTATTATAAATTTATATAAATTTTTGCACATCAGTTTTTGTTTATGTATGTTTTGATATATTTATGTATTCATGTAATATTCATGTTATTCTTCTAGTTGTTTTTTATTTTTTTTATATATATTGCATCCATATCATATCCCAAATCATCTTATATTTTGCATAGTTAATCATTATGATGCAATTTAAAACAAATTAAGTATTCATATCATGTTCGTGTCATTTCTCAATTCATAATATTTTTTGCATAATTTACTATAGTGATTCAATTTTTAAAAAATTGCACTTCTATGTGTTTTTATTGTTTTTTGTCTGTTCAAAGTATTATAAATTTATTTAAATTTTTATATGTTAATAATTCGTTTTACATAAATTTTAACATGCTATTGTATTCATATCATGTTAAAGTAATCTTTTGTATCATATCATGTTTTAATTAGTTTCTCATGTCATGTTTGTATCATACTCAGTTCACCATATATTTTGCAGAGTTATAATAATTAGATTTTAACTTCAAATTTATTTACTTAAACTTTTAAAACACAAGATTATTTAAATAAATGATAATTATTTAATATGATTTAACATATGTGATTTTAATTTCACTAAACAACTATAAATATTAAAATTCCCCAGCGAAGCGAGAAAGAAATTCTAGTTCATTATGAAATTTTGTTAACTTTTGTATTAAAACATTCATTTTAGTTTCTATAAAAATAATTTGTATTATTTTTTCTTTCAAAAAAATTGATTCGAAATTAAATATTCCAATGTCAAAAATAAGCCCGCATGAAGTTCCCAGGTAAACAAAATCAAAGTGGAACGCTCAAAGAAGCATTTTTTTTGGGGGGAGCATGGTCTAGTAAAATTAATTTCAATAATTTTAAATACAATATGGTGATATAATATTAAATATAATAGAAAAATTATAAAAAAAATATGTTATTATATAAAAAATAATATGAATAAACACAAATACTTGAATATAAATGCATGTTAAAATTTATATAAATATATAACAAGTTAAATATTGATTATAGCAAAAAAAATCTAACATAGATATTGGACCATTAGATCTCACTAAACATAACACATTGGCCTTCTTATAAACTTCACATGTTTCTATGGTTAACGGGCATGATACGACTAGAATTTGATACACTACTTTGTGGGTGATTTTCTTTAAACCAAAAAAAAATTGTAAAAATTGTATTTTTTTATATGATGTGGGTAGTTTTTTATGCAGGAGTAGGTAGTTTTTTAGGATGTTTTATTAACTACTAGATAATATGGATAGTAAGATTTAACTAAAACATAAGACATTTAATTTTAATAAAATTCACATATCCATATGGTTAACTTGCAAAATAGTAATTCAAATAAGACTATAATTTGGTACAATCACTTTGTAGGTGATTTTTTTATAAAAAAATTCTAATTTATTTATAAGATGTTGGAAGTTTTTTTATGTAGGAATAGGTAGTTTTCTGAAGATGTTCTATTAATTAGTAGATCAAGTGGATAAAAGATTAGTAAAAAATTGTATTTTAAAAAAATGTAATAAATGATTTTTTTAACTGTGTTGGCTTTTAGAGTGAATAAACATGTAATGTTTTCAATTTTAAATTTTTTAATTATTATATTTTAAAAGAAAAAATAAGTTAAAATTAAATAGTAGAGAAGCAATTTTTTAGATGAATTCTTTGTAGTGGGTAATAATTCTTCTAACATTTCAAGCCTAAATATCCTTAATGTTAATTTATGATTATAATTTTTAGTTTGGTTTGTATATAAATTTCTGTAATTGAATTGGTGCCTCTTGACTAATGATGCCAACTTAATCAAAGACTTTATATATAGTGTAGATGAGAGGTGGCAATTAGGCGGGTTCGGACGGGTTCGGGATGGGTCATTTCGGGTTTGAGTTTTTTTGGGTTTGGGCTGATTCGGGTTTAGGTCTATTCGAGTTTGGATTCTTTCGGGTTCGGGCCAATTCGAGTTCATGCTAATTCAAGTTCGGGCCAATTCAAGTTCGGGTCTATTCGAGTTCGGGCCAATTCGAGTTCGGGCCTATTCAGGTTCGGGTTTGGGTTCAGGTTTGAGTATATTTTACATCTTTTTTTATTTTATGTTAAATGTAATCACTTTTACGTAATTTTAAATTCTAAGCCTAGGCACGAATTTGGCTCCGTCTGGCATGAGAAAGTTTTAGTTCGTTTCTATGGGCTTATCCATGGCCCGAAAAATTTTTGAATTCTAAGCTTAGGGCCGAATTTATCCTGGCCGACCCATTTAAATACAAATTATTGTTCATAATATTAAAAAGTTATTTTTATATTAATATTTAT